>JASPKZ010010074.1:0-127506 GCA_030220185.1 Diploptera punctata
TTGGTAACAGACTTTGTGGACACCTGTTATATCAATGTTTTTAAAATACATTATGAAACTCCGTTGAGGTTTACTGTGTTAAAGTTTTAACAATTGTATAACAGTACCTGATATCTCAGCCGTCCTCAATAATTTGCAGTGTTGTTTTATAGGAAGCCTTTCGATAGCTTATGTATCATCTTCTACTTTCATTTTGGTACTGACTGTTGTTGGTAATTATTTTGTACAGAGGGTTTATATTGCTGGGTATGTTCTCGTTCAGCAGGTGTTTATTTGTGGTTTACTTGATGATTTCTGATTCTTCGAGAATGTTGATTTTCGATACATCGTTTTCTCTATGCAGGATCGATAATACGTTGTCTATTGTGTTGAATTGATGTCCTGCTTCTACTACATGTTTTAAAAAATTGGATACATCTTCATTTTTTTATGAAAACGATGTATCGAAAATCAACGTTCTCGAAGAATTAGAAATCATCAAGGAAACCACAAATAAACACCTTCTGAACGAGAACATACCCAGCATAAACCCTCTGTACAAAATAATTACCAACAACAGTCAGTACCAAAATGAAAGCAGAAGATGATATATAAGTTACCGAAAGGCCTCCTATAAAACAACACTGCAAATTATTGAGGACGACTGAGATATCAGATACTGTTTCTCAATTATTAAAACTTTAATCATAATTTTGGCTTTTCAGGGAAAAGTACCAGTCAGAGCAAAAATAGTGAAATAATAGAACAGATAGCACACTTTAACTATCTTGATTCAGATATAACATATAGCTATGATTGGGATATACATAATAAATTAAACCGATATCAAATGATGTGTGGCACCATAAGAAGAACCCTCCGAAAGACACGAAGAGAAACTCAGCTCAGGTTTTATAAAATTATGGCTGTTCCTGTGGATCTGAATCTTGGGTACTTACAAGAAAAGATATCTCACACATTCAAGCCACTGAAATTAAACTTTTAAGATCCGTAAAAGGATGTACACGCATGGATAGATTACACAATGAATCAATAAGAAATGAACTGGAGATATTTTCAATGGTTGATAAAAAGAAGAACACAAATACCAATGGAAAGAACATTTAGACAGAATGGACAATACAAGATTACCCAAAAAGATCAACACCTACAAACCACATGGAAAATTTCTTTGGGACGGCCAAGGAACGATGGGCTTGAGACTTGAGACCGGAACAGGTCGCATTGACTTAATCCTGGAATGGAAGAAGAAGAAAACTTTAGCCCTGGTAGGCCTATATATAAATACACTGCCTATGAAGGACAGATATAAATATCACAGACGTGATAAGACCAAATATACTTGTAAGAAATATTTTGTTTCGTTGAGATTATTGCTAAATAGTTCATAACAAAATGTTGTATCTGTTGTGGCAGTCGTCTTCAACAAATTATATTGTATAAATAATTCAGCTAGGTCTTTCGCAACCGGTTCCATTTTCAAAGCTGTCCATTGGGTACAAAAAAACTAGTACCCCATGAACAGCTTTGAAAATGGAACAGGTTCCGAAAGGCCTAGCTGAATACTTCATACAAATATCATTTGTGGAGGACGACTGCACAACAGATACAAAATGTTATTGATTTTAAAAAGACCAAAGATGTTCAAGAGTTTCAAAATATAATCATTAAATTAAATTTAAAAAAATAAAAACAGCATTCATATGATATGTACTACCATGAGGACAAATGTCTTTCTGGGGGGCGACAGTCATTACTAGCAAGCTATTATTAATATTTTTAAAACAATAAATTAATTAATTTAATAGCTCCAAATACCTCGAGACTATTCTTATCAAAAAAATATATTTTAATTAACCCTAATACACAAGGTACAAAAATAACAAACTTTTAAAATATATATACAGTCAATATGCCCATTTCACCAATAAATGTTTAAAATGGTCCATTTTAACATTTATTGGTGAAATGGGCATATTGACTGTATATATATTTTAATATTGTATCACCAAGTAGATCAATTGTGTATTAAAAACAAACTTTTAGAATAAATAAATATTATATAATATATAAACACGGGCTATAAAATTAATTGCTTTTGAATTGCGTCAGTTCTCGTGTAAGAGATGCATGATTTTTACAGTGACAACTTCGACAAATAAAATAATCAAATGAGGAAAAAATTAACTATTCCTTCAGATGTAGCATTACAGTGAATAGAGGTAAAATGGAATAACTCTGCGTAATGTGGTACAAAGTGTTGAGAAAAAGCTGATGTTCCTTCAGTACAAATTTATAGCGGTGGTAACAAAAATAAACATTTTTTTTTGTCTCAGAAAGAAAAATATGTGATTCTGATATTATTTTTTCTCCTGAAGTCAAATATGATATCGGTTTTTTTTTTCCCCATCACGCAAGGTTTCCGAGAAACAGAAATTTATAATTTCAAACACTTTAATAATATTTCTACATTCGTAACTACACAATATTCGAACATTCTGACTCACCTAGAAGGTAACATGTGACGATTTCTGCTATACTTCGCCTATGGAGCAGCCCTCTTGATGGTCCAACAATAATCGGCCAGCATATTAGGATTCAATTTGCCTTGATACCTCTTTTTCATAGCTGAAATCTCCTGAGTTAGCTCATTTGGTTTTACTCGTATTTTACAATGGACAAATGGACGAAAAAACGTTTATTAAAAATAATTATTTAAATCCATTAATTGAAATTGAAATAAAAAACTGTGGGTAATGGAGAAATTCCGAATACATATTTGAAAACACGATAAAAAAACTGCATTAAATACAACTATTGGTACTCATGACACAAAAATCATGTTGACCAGTGTAACAGATGTAACTAAAAACATTTTAATTTTAGAATCCATGACTAGAAGGACGTTATTTTCTTGATTTATTGCTCACTACCTCCTAGGTACAAGCGAACTTAAAAAAAACCAATCTGTACGCTGGAAGAATGAGAATATTTTTATTATATCGGCCTATATAATAAAAATATTTTCATTAAAATGCTTTGTTGTCATAGAAGCTGTAAAATATATGTGGGTGTGTGTGGTGTTTAATTCTTCAATATGTTAAAATGTATGAATTTTGTATTTTTCTGGATCGATGCTGTTTGTAAATACCCAATTTTCGGTATTAAGTGGAGAAGTAGCATTAACAGTACTCGAGAATAAACAAAGAAAATTATTATTATTTATTATTATTATTTATTATTATTATTATTATTATTATTATTATTATTATTATTATTATTATTATTATTATTATTATTATTAGTGGTCGACCACAATTCATTAAATGTTTAAGTTTCCCACAAATAAGTCATTATGCATTAATTTTCGATTTATTTTAAAATTACGAAAGATAGGAAATATGTGGTATAGTTTGGCTAAGCCATATTTATAAACAATAACGCGTCATTTGTATACTATTTATACTATTTAAATTTGCAATTGGCCTATTATTATGTATACGGAAATAATTATATTATATCCCTTCTTTTGTCTCTCACTCCGACCCGTCAATCTTCTATGTCGAAGCATAACGGAAGTAGGTGCGAATATATAAATATAATGAAAAAATGTAATGAAATTACTGAAACCAAGATTACACAGGGTTTAATTTAAATTTGAATAATAAAATGTACTCACTTTTTTAAACCACTAATAATAAATACGCGAGAGTAAGTCAATTCACATTGCTGCTGCACAATTTTCTTTCTTGCAACAATGCACTTTTAGTATGAACGTAAACAAATGAATGAGTATACAAATGAATAATGCACATAAATTCCTTACCGACAATTTATTTTATTTTGTTTAATTTAATTTGTTTGTTACACATATTATACATAAATTATACTTTTCTGCACTCCTTCTCTATATGAACTTTAATTATGCCAAATATCACACTCCTCCGTGCGCGCAATGTGCTTAAAAAGGGGTAGAAAGTTTTTTTTTCACGTATTAATATATAGATTATTATTATACATTATTTAATTGCGGATGAACCCATGTAGGACTACGCAAAGTACTTAGAGGCGTTTTCTTTGAGCCCAAATTTATTCCATTCTTTTGCTATGAGCTTGTTTTCTCTCATCTGTCCAAGTTGTTCCAGTTTTTTCCTTCGGTTTGTCCTCTTGGTCAACTTGCCACTTATTCACCTTAATTCTAAATATATATCTGTTTGGGATATCTTCTTTAGTAATTCCTGCCAATTTTAAGTCCTTTTTGACTTCATCAATCCACTTCATAGTATTCACTGGAGCTTTACTTCTGTTTTCGTAGAGTTCCATTATCTGTTTTGTAAACCTATTTGAGTTCATTCGTTTAATATGACCATAAAATTTTAACCTTCGTTTTCTAATATCACTATGAATGTCTGTATATATTTTTATTTCCTTTTTTACTTCTGAATCTAAATGCTTCATCTATGACTTGTGGACCTAAAACTTTACATTATAAATTATTATTATTATTATTATTATTATTATTATTATTATTATTATTATTCCTTTAGAACTGTAAAGTTCTAGTGTTAAAATTTGGACCACTATTTCATGACTGCAAATTCACAGAAATATGGACTCTACCGTAGGAACAAATAGGATTTTGTTTCTCTATGGAATAACTTGAACGATGAACTGCAAACGAGATACGAGAAGCATATTGATGGAAAATCCAGGAAACTTCTCTCATCCAGACAGATACGTGGATACAGAGCATTGTCTGGAGTTATCAACACTCAGCTGTGAGTGCCAAGTGCGAAGCGAGCTGTGGTCATGTCACCTGCCATTTATTTTAATTCAATATGTATGTCTGCACCTCACAGATATTATATGACGTATTAAATAAATGCACCTTTCTCATAAACAACGCGGGTTATGTTGATTTAACTTAAGTGTGCATTTATTTAATTTATGTATATTAACATGAAATAGGAATGAGATGCACAAAGAATTTAAAAATAGGCTCAATTCTGGAAATGCGTGGTATTATGCATTACAGAGACTCTTGACGTCCCAACTCCTTTCAAAAAACGTTAAACTGAAAATATAAAAAAAAACTATTATTCTACCAGTTATATTATATGGATGCGAAATATGGACTCTTACTTTAAGGGAGGAAAGGAGATTACGAGTATTTGAGAATAAAGTTCTTAGGAAAATGTTTGGACCAAAGAGAGATGAACAGACATGTGAATGGAGAAGACTACATAGCAGTGAACTACATGGTATTTATAGGAAGCCAGATATAATAAGAACAGTTAAATCTCGTAGAATGAGGTGGGAGAATAGCATTAACTATAATTTGAGGAAAGTAGATTATACAGGGAATGATTGCAAAACATTAGCTCAGGGATGTATGGAGAGCTTATGTCCGCGCGGCCATGAACTTACGGGTTCGATAGTGCCAGTGAGTTAGTTAGTTATATTAACATGAAATAATAAATTAAGGAATAGGTCTTCCGTGCTGTACTGAATCATAGCTTTTTCGGTCTTCCAAAATGATGATAATAGCTTTATTTTACCAGGCAGAGTCAAGGCCTTAAAGCCTTGTCTACCATTCAACCAGGAAAGGGGGAAAAAAAATTCTTACATATAAATTACAATATACAAAATTATTTCCTGGTGTATCTACAATATAATTATTATTTACAATATATTTTGATTTAATCTAGATTTAACGAATAAAATATAAAATGTACAAGATAGTAAAATGAAAAAAAGAACTTAATGGCATAGACTAAATTTAGTTCTCGAGAAAAAATAATTATTTGACAGCAAATATTTGTATAAGCATGACTTAAAAGTGTTAAATGTGCAGCGACCCTGATATCGTGAGGATGGAAATTCCAGGAACGGGCAGAGGCTACTGTGAAAGAAGTAGAATGAGATGAATTGCTATGGAGAGGAATTGTTAGCAGACTGTTATCTTGAGAACCTAGTGTTAATATTGTGGTAAAAAGATAACTTGTCAAATCTGAACACCAGGTAACTAGGAGTGTAGGATTTTAGAAGCAGGAAAAGAAGTGAAATAGAGCGCAGCCTGTCAGTAAGACGGAGTCAAGAGAGATTACACTGGTCAACATGATTTTGTCTCATGAGTACCAATAGTTACACTTAATACAATTTTTTACCGTGTTTTCAAATACGTATTCGGAATTTCTCCATCGCCCAATAATAATAACGGAGCCCTCCCGGTTCTTACTGCTGTAAGTGCCAGCCATCATTATATACATATAATTCCGTAGCACTTAGCAAAATTCAATCAATGTATCCAAATTTTGCCGGAGCAAATGGACTTAATGCCTTGGAACCCAGGGTCCATTCTCAGTGAACCAAAGCGCAACTCACCGCCTGTTCATGCAGGTAGCAGGACAGTTCACCTTTGACTATGACTTTGATGTCATGCTTGCATCGGAAATGAAGGACGCCATTTTGAACACCTGTTGTAGTATCACGGCTTGTGCAAGTACTATAACCAAATAAAAAAAATATTCGTAAGGTCCCATAATTCCAACTAACGTTCGCCTATAATTTGCGAATGAGATATTTCCGGACTAGAATCCCTTATATCAGATTCATGCATTTGACCTTAATCTTCCCTGTAAGTTTGTATCGTCACAGAAACACCCTGTGTGTATACTGTGTATGTTCCTCAAAAGAAGAAATAAATCGAATTAATAAATATACTCCTGCTGTAACAAGGCTTGGAATGTATTCATTAAAAATAGATTGTTTTAAGTTCAGTGTGAAGGAGATATATATATATATATATATATATATATAATGGAAGCAGAAGAAAGCATAATTGAAAGAATTGAGGAGAAGGAATTAAAGTGGTTAGGACATGTTTTAAGAATGAAAGATGAGCGATGGCCGAAGCAACTATATGAATGGCATCCGAACAGAAAGAAGAAAAGAGGAAGACCAAGGTTAACATGGAAGGAAAACATGAAGACAGTAATGCAAGCTATAGGGCTAAGCATCGAAGATGCTGAAGACCGTAGGCTTTGGAGGTTTGGCACAGGAAGACGGCAGCAGCTGTAAAAACCCGAAGATATATATATATATATATATATATGTGTGTGTGTGTGTGTGTGTGTGTGTGTGTGTGTGTGTGTGTGTGTGTGTGTACTAGCGGACCCGGCAGACGTTGTCCTGCCCGAACGTTAGTTCTCGTGTCATGGCCGGCCGATAAAAATATAAGTTACTTTTTACCATAAAATTCACTAATTAACAATTTCGCAAGTAAACTCCTCACTGTCATCTGTTGTGGCTCAAGAATAGTGCATTATGACATCACATTGTTGTCGCGCGGAATATGTCGGTAGTGCTGTTGACTACACACCTGACATTAAGAACAAATCTATAACTCGATCGCAGCGCCACGTACCGGGCCCTATTATGAATCTAAACCATCCAGGAACCCACTCAAACACGCACAAAAAATTTCATCAAAATCGTTCCAGTCGTGTAGGCATTTTTTAACATTGAATTTCAAGTAAACCTCCACTTCTAATTGTCGGATTTCTCACATTTTTTATGATAACCCATCTCGGTTTATTTTAAAACGATATGCTGAGTTTCGTCGTGAAATATTAAAAATCGTGACCGCTAGAGCGATTTTTAAATTTTGACTTCAGGTCAACTGCTACATCTAATGGTTTTAGAGGGTCCAGTTGTGAACCTAAAACATCGAATGACCCAAACAGACACACACACATAAAAAAAATCATCAAAATCGATCCAGTCGTTTAAGAGCAGTTCAGTGACAAACACACGTACAGAAGAATTATATATATAGTGTAGATCTTATGACCGTTAAATTCTACAGAAGCAAATAGTTTTTATAGTACAAGTAATAAAAAGAGAAATGTTGTACTCACGTCAACATATTTCGCCTTAGCTCCGTAAGAATAATGTTTCTTTCCGAGATCTTGTAGCAATTTCTCCACTTCTCCGGCTCGTGAAGTCGTGCCACAGCTTTCTGCACAAACGCCATCACTCTGCAATAACCATTAGGTCTTATCACTTACAAAAATATGTACGAGTTAAATGAAGATCTGGATAGCCTATTATCTTGTCATTATGAACCTAATGGACTATAATAATTCACTCACCCCGGGAAATACCAGATAAGTTCAAAACTGGCACAAAAAATAGTTCGATATATCTAAACTTCTAGAGCACATTGTATCATTTATAACAGATATAACTTGTTAGTTACATTATATTTCTACATTGTTTTGAATCAATACAAAATATTTAAGAAATTTTAAACTAACGTCTTTTAAGTTTGCAGTGAACATGCGAATAGTAAATGCGGAAATGCGGCACAGAAAGCACATCTGCAACACTGGAAAATAATTGTGTGTACGACAAATCCTCTTTCTCTCTCTTTACCGAAATAAATATCGTGCAACAATGAAAATTGATTTAATTCTATTGATTTAATTTCACCGGAATAAGTAGACTACTATTCATGGATGTAAGTTTGTTACTAGAGTGTATTACTAGATTTACCATGCCGAAGATGTCTTGTGCCCGAAACAAACTTATTTTTAAAAATGTAGAGATATTTATAGTATATTGCAATACAAGTGAGGTAAGCACTTGTTACTGATCGAGAAAAAGTTTGAAAAAAACGAGGCGTTTGAGCCTAGTTTTTTTTTTTTTTTTTTTCAATTTTCGAGATCTGTTACGTGCTTACCTCATGTGTATTGCATATTATTTTTTGGTCAATGTGACTAATTTTTATTAAATATAGTAATAAATGAATTAAAATATTGGTTGGATGTAAATGACGTCTATGAGAAAGAAACATTTGGTGATCGTTGCTATGTAGCTTTTCATTTGTTTTATTATAAGCAATGATTGTTCGCTGTGGAGACATTTTTATATGTAGTACCGTGATTAGAATCTGTTTGATAACGTTATTATGGAAGGAGTCATGGTATATGATAGGGAAATTGAAGAAGCCTGGAGAGTGGGACGTTCTGCATTAATTCCGGAAAAGTCTAAAGAAAGGTACGAGTTAGTGTACTAAACATTCAAGAAATGTTTTATTTTACTTACCGAACGTGTGCTATTTAAGTCCATATCAGCATTGCGATTTCTTTTGTTTGCATAGCAACCAGGTTAGATGTGGGAACGTTGACTTGCTTCCAGTAACTACAATATTGGTAAGTATAAGAAATTAGTCACATCGACCAAAAAGTATATTAAAGTACAACAGTTAAAAGTGATCCCACAACAGGCCTCAGGAGGCCTTTGGGGTAGTAGGAGGTTAAGGCTCCCACTTTTTCTAGACAATCGGCACTTGATGTCAGCCGGGTTGTCAGCCCTGCGTGACGGCCGCCTTTACCCCAGAAAAAGCGTCTGGTACTCATTTCCGTTAGAGGCTGAGTCGACCCCAGGGCCATAGTGCCGCCAGAGGGTTTGGGTCAGTTTAAAAATCCTGACCCCAACGGGACTTGAACCCTCGACCCTCCGGCTTGTAGCTCAGTGCCTTAACCACTACGCTACGGCGTGCCCCAAAGTACAACAGTTACACCTCTTTTTTTTTTCTTCTGATGAGTGGTTATTTGATATTCTCGTTTGTAACTTAATAAACTAGAATAGGAGAAAGAATCTGTTGAATTAGTTGAGTAAAACAGCACCTTTTTGTCCCTTTTTTACCTCATTTTAGAACCATTGTTCCTGTTTCTAGCCAAGGTTGTCAACGCTGGGACAGTCCAGTTTCCTTTATCTATGAGACTTTTAGTAATAAAGAATTTCCTCTGGGTACGTTACTGACGTTCCGCAGAGTGAGATGTACGATGGGATTGCCATTTAAGGCTAGACATCATAGCCCCCAGTTGTATGAACCCCAAATGGAGGGCTGCTTCTTCCGCTCCTATGGACCTATGACTTCTCCTTTGTTACCCGGGAATGGGTCTCCAAATGTTTCTCCTGGAAAGAGTGCCTCCTCCGCATATTTATTTCTGACCTTTGAGGTCTTCGCACGTTACCTTGTGCAAGGGACCCTTCGATCAGGTACTACACACCGGGCCAGTGTGACCTGTAGCTCGCGAGGGAACTAGCTCAGAAGATGGTCTACAGAAATCACTCTTTCAAATAAATAATATTATACAGAATTATATTTCAAAATATTAATAAGTAAACCGAAAATATTAGTTTTTAAAGTATCAGATATCATAAGATCAAAAATAATTCTGGAGGGGAAACCATTGAAAAAGTGAACCATTTTAAATACATTGATTATGAAATCTCCTATTTTAAAAATGAAGATTTTTTAACAAACATAATACATTTAATTATATATGTGGCACAATTAAGAGAATGTTTAAAAATACAAGAAAAGAAACAAAACTAAAATTTTATAAAGCAGCGGCTGTCCCTTACTATTGTATGGTAGTGAGTTTTAGATTTTAACTAAAAGAGAAGAGAAGATCATAGAAGCAGCTGAAATAAGATTTCTGAGAACTGTAGCGGCTGCAAACTTCTAGATAAATGAAGTGAAGTTATTAGAAATGAGCTAAATATTTTTAAAATTTTAGATAAAATAAAATACTCTAGAAAAAAACTGGAAAGAACATGTTCAAAGCATGAAAGATGAACACATACAAAAATGTATACTTAATTACAAACCAAAAGGAGACAGGAACGTTGGTAGACCGAAAAAGAGATGGATTCAACTTTTTGAATGAGAATCTATGAGACCGGAACAAGCTACATGGGCTTAATCCGTGATTGTTGATGATAATTAGAACCCTTTCCCTTATTTTTTTTGTATGAATTTGCACCTAAAAATCCTAATCCTGCTTATAAAGGTTATTCAGAGATTTTTTCTGTGTGTTTTGATAAAATAATTCGTGGTCTCCGGTGACTTAGTACAGAGTTGTTGACTAGTAGTTACATGTACCATATTTTTGAGCCATGAAAAGATGTGGTCTCATAGATTAATAAGAATAGGTGGGCCACTCACCTAGGAATTTAGAGCGTATGCGACAGTCCATGCAACATCCCTATACAATTATTTGGGATCCTGGCGGTCGATATTTTCAATAGCTGCTTGAAACTAAGAAACAGCATGGCACTACAGTATTAAAGATTGCACAATGTACTATACCAAACAGTCTACAATAAACAAGTAGAGTTTTCTCTTTGGTTTGTTTAATTAGGCCTACTATACTATATCCCAGATAAGTTCCAGCTGTATTGTCAACAAACTTGCATAAGGTATTACTCCACCAACTCTATTTGGGACACAGTAGAGCTACTTCTACCCGCACTTGAGTGAATTGTGTACGGAATTGTCATCGATAGAAACAATGTTCTTAGGTAATATCGCATTTTACTTCATTTACGTTTTGAAAACATTCAAAACATTTGTTTTTCTCCGCTTTTCAAATGTTTTCCTTTTTGATGCTTCAAAAATTGTATAGGAGAAGCATCCATTTGAAACAATTGAAATTTTAATGTATCCTGCATTGTGAATCGGTAAAAGAATTAAACAATGATATGTTTATTTATTTAATCTATTGAAATTGTAATTAGATATTTTAATATTCTCCATTCAGACATGTGCTAGATAATACATATTTTTACTATATTTACTAGCTAATACCCGGCGTGCGCTGCTACGTCTAAATAAATGAAAGTTAATGTGCTTTTATGTTTAGTTGAATAAGTAAAAATGAAAATATTTATAAATTTATATTTTTATATACCCCGTGCTGATTACCTGGCGTTTCCCGGGAATCTACTTATCTCGATCTTCTTAACATAAATGAGCTGAAATACGAAAATTAATGTGTTTTATGTTTAGTTAAATAAGTAAAGGGAAAAATTTATATCGTAATTATTTTTAGATACCCCGTGCTGTTTACCCGCCGTTGTCCGGGAATCTATTCATCCCGATCTTCTTGACACGAATGAGCTGAAAGGCAAAAATTAATGTACTTCGTATGATTAGTTGTATAAGTAAATTGAAAAAAAAATTATAAATGTAAATCGTAATTATTTTAAGATTCCCCGTGCTGATTACCCGTTGTTGCCCGGGAATCTACTTATTTCAATCTTCTTGGCATAAATGAGCTAAAAGACAAAATTCATTATTATGAGTTATCCGTAAAAGAATACCCGCCATGTGCTACTATGCTTGCACAGGAACCTACGTACTTGTCTCGATCTTCTTGGTATCAATGAAAGACAAAATTGGTTATTGTGTGTTATTCGTAAGAGATAAACATATGTTGTCGCGGACATTTTTGTAGAGTTGTTTGAGATATTCAATTCTGTATACATTAATTTTGTGTATTTGTTATGCTTTAGGCAGCGTAAGCAATTTAAGCGTCCAAAGAGCTACTTTTTTCATGTTTTCCACTACAAAAGGCGATTTTTAAGGGTGTAGGAGTTGAGTATCACAACTCGTTTATAGCCTATGTTCATCCCGAGAATCTCCTGAACATTTTTTAAAAAGACCCATCACAATCGAATCAACGGTATGGCCGCCCATAAAGTACGAAAAAACAAACAAACAATTCATTTTTATATATTAGATTTCAAGTCAATTTTAATTATGTTTCTTGGATAAAAATTGTAGCTTCCCTCGGATAATAAGACATAAAATCATCATCATCAAGAAGTCAAGGATAATGGTCTAGTGGTTTGTTGCGGTCTCATCATCCATCAAGTATTCTTCTATGCGGTCGACATGGTTTCGTTTACGAACTGGGTGGTAATATTGAATTGGGCAGTCTTTCTCTAGTCAATCTTAAAAAGTGTATTCTCCATTTGTTTCTGTAATTTTATATTTTCCCTCCAAAAATGGGCTCAACTTTTAAGTTCTGGAACTATTTCTTTGTTTTATGATCTTTCCATGCGTATTTTGCTGTTTTCATCATTAATTTTATCACCGCCGCCGTAATGCCGGATATTAAAATAATTATTACAAATAAATAAAAAAATGGGCCCACATAAAATGTAGGTCGATCAGAGTGGACTAGTGATTATGCTGCATGCCTCTAATTCCGAGGGTCGCGGGTTCAAACCCGGCCGGGGTCGATGGATTTTTTAGGACGGAAAAATTCAAGGAGCAAGTTCTCCGGGAGGGACTTTAAGCCGTGGGTCCAGGGTCTGAAGAATTTCAGGCTTGTAAAAGATCCTTACCCTGAATAAAGAGGCCTCTAAGCAAAATTTACTGACATCAACGTCCTAGTAATACCTTGGTTGCCTGTTAGATGTCTCATTGGGTCGGCGTGTTGACCGCATGACATCTATGAACAAATAAGATAACTAAAAATTAACTTGGTCTAGTAAAACTCCTTACAAAGGAGAGGCTGTGGCTCAACAATGAACAGCGCCATTATAGATAGATAAAATGTAAGCCCTCTTTATTTTATTTACTTTCCGCCATTACTTTAATATATCACGTGTTTTATAAAATCCACTAGAACTCTAACTCACTGGCACTATCGAACCCGTACGCTCATGGCCAAGCGGACATAAGCTCTATCCTGAGCTAATGTTTTCCAATTATTCCCTGTATAATCTACTTCCTCAAATTGTGGTTAGTGTTATTCTCCCACCTCATTGTTGGTCTACCAACTGGGCGTTTTCTCTCTGGTTTTCCTACAAGAAGCTTCCCCATTCGACCTGCCCATCGCAGTCTTTGAGACTTAACTGTTATTATATCTGGCTTCCTAAAAAGACCATGTATTTCACTGTTATGTAGTCTTCTCCATTCACCTGTTTGTTCATCTCTCTTTGGTCCAAAAATGTTCCCAAGAAGTTTATTCTCAAATACTCATAAACCCCTTTCCCCACTTAAAGTAAGAGTCCATGTTTCGCATCGTATAAAATCCACTATAACTAAAATAATTTTATTAATAGGTTATATTAAAGAAATAATGTATAAGGTTATATAATTACCTATAGGAGATTTAATATTAACCAGACAGTGATCATAATTGTAAATGTCAAGAATCAATACAATATGTAACACATGTTTTATTTGATTGTTCTATATTCGAAAGACAACGATTCTGGTTAAACATACTTTTAAATGATGATGAGACTTCTGCATCAATGTGTGAAGTGATTTTTAAGAACCAAAATTATTATAAACATTTTATGAAATTCATAACACACATTCATAACAATATGTAGTATTTTCTAAGACACTTAAGGATGATTTATGTAATTCATAACACTCATTCAAAACCATAAGATAACATTTTATGTTTTACAATGCATAGCATAATACTGTTATAATAAGCTAAAATCCTAACATTCCTTACAGGGTTTCAAAATATTTGGAGATTCAATAATAATAATAATAATAATAATAATAATAATAATAAAATAATTAATAATAATAATAACAACATTACCAATTATTGTCACGATATTTTGGAATGAAGAATATACAAAAATACAAAATGGCGTAAGAACTTCTTATAAGCATTTTGAAAGCACTCTGAGCACGATAAAGCATACAGAAACATGTACAAAGAGGGGGAAAAAGAGCATCTCATACCATTCAAGCATGGTAAAACGTATGGTTATTGCTTATTCCTTTCAGCGCTGAAAGCACCATGATACTGTATTGTAAAATCAGGAAATAGTTCCATTGCTACCTTCCACACTACACTATAGAGGATGCTTTAAAGATAAGAATATTTATTTTTATGGTCTTTCTACTGATACAAATTTACGACTTAAATGGAAACATGTTGTTTGAAGATATGACAAAATATTTTTAACTCTATTGCAACCCAAAAACTTCTGTAAAATGTAGAGTTCTTCTTCTTCTTCTTCTTCTTCTTCTTCTTCTTCTTCCTTTCATGTGATATACCTGGTCTGTTACGGTCTCAATCCAAAGTTTGAAGGATCTGTCCACAGATCTCTTGCCTGGTGGCTGGTAATTTAAGATTTGACGTGGTATTCTTGTTCTGCTCATTCTTCTTACGTGAGATTTGCAGTTGTTTCTGTATTTTTGTACATATCCCATGACTAATTCTGTCTGTAATTCTTTGAGTATCTCAGAATTCCTTTTATGGTCTGTTCTTGAGTGACAAAGATATGACAAAATATTTTTAACTCTATTGCAACCCAAAAACTTATGTAAAATGTAGAGTTCTTCTTCTTCTTCTTCCTTTCATGTGATATACCTGGTCTGTTACGGTCTCAATCCAAAGTTTGAAGGATCTGTCCACAGATCTCTTGCCTGGTGGCTGGTAATTTAAGATTTGACGTGGTATTCTTGTTCTGCTCATTCTTCTTACGTGAGATTTGCAGTTGTTTCTGTATTTTTGTACATATCCCATGACTAATTCTGTCTGTAATTCTTTGAGTATCTCAGAATTCCTTTTATGGTCTGTTCTTGAGTAGCAAAGATATCACAAAATATTTTTAACTCTATTGCAACCCAAAAACTTCTGTAAAATGTAGAGTTCTTCTTCTTCTTCTTCCTTTCATGTGATATACCTGGTCTGTTACGGTCTCAATCCAAAGTTTGAAGGATCTGTCCACAGATCTCTTGCCTGGTGGCTGGTAATTTAAGATTTGACGTGGTATTCTTGTTCTGCTCATTCTTCTTACGTGAGATTTGAAGTTGTTTCTGTATTTTTGTACATATCCCATGACTAATTCTGTCTGTAATTCTTTGAGTATCTCAGAATTCCTTTTATGGTCTGTTCTTGAGTAACAAAGATATGACAAAATATTTTTAACTCTATTGCAACCCAAAAACTTATGTAAAATGTAGAGTTCTTCTTCTTCTTCTTCCTTTCATGTGATATACCTGGTCTGTTACGGTCTCAATCCAAAGTTGAAGGATCTGTCCACAGATCTCTTGCCTGGTGGCTGGTAATTTAAGATTTGACGTGGTATTCTTGTTCTGCTCATTCTTCTTACGTGAGATTTGAAGTTGTTTCTGTATTTTTGTACATATCCCATGACTAATTCTGTCTGTAATTCTTTGAGTATCTCAGAATTCCTTTTATGGTCTGTTCTTGAGTAACAAAGATATGACAAAATATTTTTAACTCTATTGCAACCCAAAAACTTCTGTAAAATGTAGAGTTCTTCTTCTTCTTCTTCCTTTCATGTGATATACCTGGTCTGTTACGGTCTCAATCCAAAGTTTGAAGGATCTGTCCACAGATCTCTTGCCTGGTGGCTGGTAATTTAAGATTTGACGTGGTATTCTTGTTCTGCTCATTCTTCTTACGTGAGATTTGAAGTTGTTTCTGTATTTTTGTACATATCCCATGACTAATTCTGTCTGTAATTCTTTGAGTATCTCAGAATTCCTTTTATGGTCTGTTCTTGAGTAACAAAGATATGACAAAATATTTTTAACTCTATTGCAACCCAAAAACTTCTGTAAAATGTAGAGTTCTTCTTCTTCTTCTTCCTTTCATGTGATATACCTGGTCTGTTACGGTCTCAATCCAAAGTTTGAAGGATCTGTCCACAGATCTCTTGCCTGGTGGCTGGTAATTTAAGATTTGACGTGGTATTCTTGTTCTGCTCATTCTTCTTACGTGAGATTTGCAGTTGTTTCTGTATTTTTGTACATATCCCATGACTAATTCTGTCTGTAATTCTTTGAGTATCTCAGAATTCCTTTTATGGTCTGTTCTTGAGTGACAAAGATATGACAAAATATTTTAACTCTATTGCAACCCAAAAACTTCTGTAAAATGTAGAGTTCTTCTTCTTCTTCTTCCTTTCATGTGATATACCTGGTCTGTTACGGTCTCAATCCAAAGTTTGAAGGATCTGTCCACAGATCTCTTGCCTGGTGGCTGGTAATTTAAGATTTGACGTGGTATTCTTGTTCTGCTCATTCTTCTTACGTGAGATTTGAAGTTGTTTCTGTATTTTTGTACATATCCCATGACTAATTCTGTCTGTAATTCTTTGAGTATCTCAGAATTCCTTTTATGGTCTGTTCTTGAGTGACAAAGATATGACAAAATATTTTTAACTCTATTGCAACCCAAAAACTTCTGTAAAATGTAGAGTTCTTCTTCTTCTTCTTCCTTTCATGTGATATACCTGGTCTGTTACGGTCTCAATCCAAAGTTTGAAGGATCTGTCCACAGATCTCTTGCCTGGTGGCTGGTAATTTAAGATTTGACGTGGTATTCTTGTTCTGCTCATTCTTCTTACGTGAGATTTGCAGTTGTTTCTGTATTTTTGTACATATCCCATGACTAATTCTGTCTGTAATTCTTTGAGTATCTCAGAATTCCTTTTATGGTCTGTTCTTGAGTAACCTGCAGTACGTCCCATAAATTTCATTTCTGCCGCAGTTAGTATTTGTTTATCTACACTGCGAATTGTCCAGGCCTCACTGCCGTAACATAATATGGGTCTGGCCACTGTTTTATAAATTCTAGTTCGTGTGTGTTGCTGTACTGTGTTTGGCTTGAAAATATTATTTATAATTCCTGTTACTCTGTTAATTGTTATAATTTTTTACTAAAATATTTTTCCTCTTCGTATGTAACTTGGTATCCGAGATAGTTAAATGAGTTTTCGATAATTAATTACAGGCTTAATTAGAATTTTGTATTTAAACCCGAAAATTGTACATTATACAATGAATACTACCATTCTTCGTAGTCACATTTTATAATTTAGTAAAACGTTTAGATTTCAAACTGTTTACAAGTCCATAATAACACCTCTTTGAACTCTGAATTCTCATTAATTTCTTCGGATTTTTTATTTTTTTGTAATTAAGGGAGGTGATGGGTGAAAAATTTACCATTTGAAATCAAACTTGGCAATTCTTGTTTTTTGTACTAAAAAATAGCCTGTACTCTAATGTATATGTTGGCAAAGTTGCAGAGGCCTATGGCGCTTCTAAGTGCCCTAAATTACGTCAGAGTTAAAAGGCTGCGCCAATTAAATGCCACCTGCATGCAAATATTTTAACTTGTTTTTCCACACTTTTATTTTCACTGCATTTTTATACATTCAAAATTGAATGGAATTCCGTAATTTTTGTACATTCAAAATTGAATGGAATTCTGTAATTTTGTCCTAGAAGGTTCAACTTTTTACTGCATGTTCTAAAAACAATGGGCAATAACGTAGCGCATGGGTTTCATGATTTAAATAGTATTTTAAGAAATAAAAAATAAAACGTATGCAATTATTATTTTTTTTGTAATTCCACGCATGAGGTACAACATTAATTTTCTCCTTTTTGTATTCACATTATAAGAATTCTAATGCATGATTTTTTTCAAATATTTTACGGATCTTGTAAAAAATCAGACATTTTACTAAAAAAAGTATGGAACCCATTTAATTATAATATATACAAATTTTTAAAAATATAATATTTAACAACTCGTAAAATAAATGTCTCACAAGAATGAAACTTGCACACATCATTATGTATCATGCAGTGAATGTTTGTTCAAAAAATCAAGTCTCTAGCTCAAAAAATGTAGAAAACAGAAATTTCACCCATCACCCCCCTTAATGCCCCTTAATATACAAAACTCTCTAACTTTATAAAGGTATAATTGGAATATATCGTGCATCAACCGGCTAAACGCCATTTTTTTAATTCGGATTTTGATGTCATCTGTTGCACTGGCCGCCAAATCTTTAAATATAGCCTTATTATTAAATAAAAATATAAACCCCGTCAGTCCTATTCGAGATTCTATGTTTTGCAAAAAGAAAAGGTTATGAAACGAGATCTTTACAAACGCTAATATAAATATTGCATCATGCAGGTAAGCGGCAAATGTTCCCGCTCTTAGATTGTGGATGCATAAGTATCAAACAAGGAAAATAACTTGAAATATCCAGTATTCTTAGATTAGCGCTATAATATATAGTGAACACTGACTTAAACTTTAAACGTGTTTTTCTCAAAACTTACATAATGGCGCATAGCCGTTTCATGCATAACTTATCCATAATGCTATTCGTGGAGATTCTCTATTATATTTATTTTTATTAACAAAGTACAAAAGTACATACATACATACATAAGGACTTTATTAAACTAAAAGTAAGATACATACAATGTTATTTACAAATATGGATTGCACGGGCAGTAAGCCGTACTCAGGGCTTGCTTGGTTCAGGTTAGGGGCATGGAAATTTTTAAAAATTAGCGACGATCACGATATGCGAATATGTCCAATGTGCGGGAGCTTTGAAGACGAGATACATATATTAGGAAAATGTAACGATTTAGAATATTGGAGGCATCAGTTATTACCGGAAAGATTTCTAAATTCAAATCGTGAAAGATTGTCATGCTACGAGTTACTGGTAAATCCATAAAATTGGATAAACTTGGGAAGATTTCTGGACAAAACGCGGAAAATAAGAACAACACTTATTCAGCAATAAATAAATATGTTAACAAATTGCAATACCATTAATTCTTAATAATTCTACATAACTAAGTTAATTTATAATGTAATTGTATTGATATCTAATTGTAATATTATTGTCTTCTTTTTTTTTGTTTTAAGTATATTATTAATTACCAAACATCAACTTATTTTATTAACAATAATGCAGGATGTCCCATTCAAATTTCCCACAACTTAATTAATCATAACTAACAACGTATGCGGAATTATGAAATGGGGTCGGTATTAAACGAAGCAGAAACTCAAAGAATTTTCATTGCCACACACTAAAACATCTCAATATATGCACCATTAGTAGCACGAACAATATCAAGTCTGTATTAGATTTCGTGCTACGTTCTGTCCAACATGTCCATTGGTGTATGTTGACTGTTGCAGCTGTGTCAAGGATACGGGTTCGTAAATCATGAAGATCTTGTATTGGAGTCGCAAACACACGGTATTTTACATACCCTCAGAGGAAGGAGTCCAGTGGAGTGATGTTCTGGCCAACATGGTTTTATGTCATTATTGTTCAACATGCGACAGATGAATAACTGCAACACTGAAAACAAAAATTATTTGAGTTTCTCTTTCTTTTAACACCAACCTCATTTCATAATTCCGCATACTTTGAGAGTTATGATTAATTAAAATGTGGGAGGTTAGAATGGGACACGGTTTTGTTTTGTTTTCTCTTCATTTAAAACAAATATATAGTAAATACGGAAATAAAGATGAGAAATAGCCACATTATTATTCCTGCGAGAACAAAGCATAAGACATGATAAAGTAGACGATAATATTTACAGACGGTCATGTAATTAGCTTCACAGTCAAAGTTCGCTGAGGGACTCGAGAAATTTACATGACTTCAGTCTACAAGAAGAGATCCAAAACTTTACTTCTTTGCCCTAAAAATATCCATCGATTTCGGCCTACATTTGAATCGGGAACGTTGTTAGAACCTAACTCGCTGGCTCTAACAAACCCATAGATTCATGGTCGCGCGTACACAAGCTCTCCATACATCCCTATCCTGCCCTAATGTAATATAATCATTTCCTGTATAATCTACTTCCCTTAAATCGTAGTTAATGTTATTCTCCCACCTTATTCTTGGTCTACCAACTGGACGTTTTCCCTCTGGTTTTACTACAAGAAGCTTCCATGCGGCTCTTTCACTCCTATACGTGCCACATGTCCATCACAGTCTGAGACTTAACTGTTCTTATTATATCTGACTTCCTATACATATCATGTAGCTTACAGTTATGTAGTTTTCTCGATTCGCCTGTATGTTCATCTCTCTTTGGTCCAACATTTTCCTAAGAACTTCATTCTCAAATACTCGTAATCTTCTTTCTCCCCTCAAAATAGGAGTTCATGTTTCACATCCATATAGTATAACAGGGAGAATAACAATTTTATATATTTTCAGTTTAACTTTTTTTGAAAGGGGTGGGGCGACTAGAGACCCTGTAATGCATAATAGAGTTTCCAGAATTGAGTCTATGTTTAATTTCTTTGTGCATCTCATTCTTATTTGTTATTGATTATTCTTCTTAAATATTTTAATTCAGCCACTTCTTCAAAATTTCCCTCCTTTGTCATTATTTGTCCATTTCCATTACATAATGCATTTCTATGTGTGAACATATATTTAGTTTTCTTGATATTTACTTCCAATCCCAATTTCTTAGTGTTCCTCAATAGAGTGTGCGTGTTGGCCCTTAGTATCTCCTAGATATTGCTCAACGTTGTTAGAATCAGGCAAACTAATCATTCGATAACAATGATTGACTAAGATTTCTTTCTAGTTGACTTACTTACTTACTTACTCACTGGCACTATCGAACCCGTAGGTTCATGGCCGCGCGGACATAAGCTCTCCATACATCCCTATCCTGAGCTAATGCTTTCCAATCATTCCCTGTATAATCTACTTCCCTCAAATCATAGTTAATGTTGTTCTCCCACCTCATTCTTGGTCTACCAACTGGGCGTTTTCCCTCTGGCTTTCCTACAAGAAGCTTCCATGCACGTCTTTCATTCCCCATACGTGCAACATGTCCTGCCCATCGCAGTCTACGAGACTTAACTGTTCTTATTATATCTGGCTTCCTATAAAGACCATGTAGTTTCATTGTTATGTAGTCTTCTCCATTCACCTGTCTGTTCATCTCTCTTTGGTCCAAAAACTTTCCTAAGAACTTTATTCTCAAATACTCGTAATCTCCTTTCCTCCCTTAAAGTAAGAGTCCATGTTTCGCACCCATATAATATAACTGGTAGAATAATAGTTTTATATATTTTCAGCTTAACGTTTTTTGAAAGGAGTTGGGACATCAAAAGTCTCTGTAATGCATAATAGCATGCATTTCCAGAATTGAGCCTATGTTTAATTTCTTTGCGCGTCTCATTCCTATTTGTGATTATTGTTCCTAGGTATTTGAATTCAGCCACTTCCTCAAAATTTCCCTCATTTGTCATTAGCTGTCCATTTCCATTATACACTGAATTTCTACCTGTGACCACATATTTCGTTTTACTGATATTTACTTCCAGTCCTAATTTCTTAGTGTTACTCAATAGTGTGTGCGTGTTGGCCTTTAGTATCTCCTCGCTATCGGCCAATAGTACTACATCATCAGCATAAACTAACAGCTTACACAAATCTGTTTTAACTTTAACATAATCAGAAACCCACAAGCTATCAGATGTTAAGATCTGTTGACTGAATAACTTATAACTTCATATGACCGATTTTTTAATAAAATTAACCCTGCACTACACGAAATATAACTATATTAAAACAATATGTTTTGCACGATAGTGTGTTTTGTCGTACTTACAGCAATGGCGACCATGATTGAAAGTTCAACTTCCTACATTTCGGGGTTGCCAACTTAAATAACTATACTGCAATATTACATATTACAAAACGCGTGTGGGAAGTAAAACCACTGTCCTCTATGCATACTACATGCAATGTAATTATATACAAAAAATATCCAAAATTTAGTGTTAATATACGTACATTATAAAAAACAAATCACTGCATTTTAAATGAACTGAACTTTATTTTAAACAATATAAAACAATAAATACGTACTTGCCGCCATTTTATCACTAATTGGTCTCACGCCCACCTGAGTTTCAACTAATAACATACCCACACTGTTAAAGTTAGTGAATTGTTTTGTAGTGAACGCAAATATTTCCAACAAAGATGTTATTATTTTACAATTATTTATTATTTTGAAAATACTATCGCGCAAAATAATAATGTACCACGCACGTTTGTGAAGTGTTTTACAGAATCTCGGAGACTAAAAACCTCGCTTCTGTAAAAACCACTTCCCAACCTCACATCGTAATATACTATTTAGGATGTAGGGAATACTAAAATAGAATGTTTTTCATTCGTTGAAAATCATAATAACAATGCATATATCAGACTATGGCACAATCTGTAATTTAATTTTGTGTAGAAATGTCATTCCTATGCGTTACCATCCATTTCCACTTTGCGAGCATCAAATTCGATTTAGTAGCTGGTCGATTTCTGTGGCGACTCCAATTATCTACAGCACACAGCCTTCTGTCTGCAGTCTACAGCTTTTGTGCTATTTTCAAGATGGTCTCCACTTCCCAATTTTTGTAGCGAATTGTGACCAGACCACGATACGAAATGTACTTTGTTGCAATGCAGCATAGAAATCACATAACCAACAACAGTTTTTATGTTACGTCGAAGACTATCACTTTAAGTCACACTCTATCTTCACTTCTCGCAACTGGAATTCCCTACCACAGGAAATCAGAGGCTGCCTGCTGGACGTTAGCATATTTTAAAGGCACCCGGTACATCTTTGGGTTGAAAAAATCGACTTTTTTTTTTGTTTAAAAAATTCAGGAAGGTCTATTTTATCGATGTGTAATATTATTTGGATGATCTTGGACATTTAAACCCATAAAAGCAATATTTAAAAATGGCGTCTATGCTCTGCACATTTTTTTTTTGTTTTTTGCATTTTCGCGTAACTTCTATTTTTTTCATCTTTTGGTATACAATTCTCTGAAACTATGAAAGATAGGGAAATAATGTTTGGCATAGATATGCAGTTTAAAGAGGTCTATAATAATAATAAGGTAAATTTAAATCTTTGTGCTATTGGTAGTGTTTAAAAAAAATAAAAAAAAAAACATTTTTAACAAAATACATTCTTCTCTATGATTTTTTTAAAATAAATCACAATCTCACCTGAACACAAGCACATAGAATATTAGCAACTCTCTCTCTCTTTCTCTCTCTCTCTCTCTCTCATCTTCTCTCCTCTCCTCCTCGCTTCTCTCACTCTCTCTTTCTCTCTCTCTCCGAACCCCTCCAACTCTATCCCCCCCCTCTCTCTGTCTCTCTTCTCTTCTCTCTCTCTCCTCCTCTCTCTCTCCTCCCCATCTCTCTCCTCCTCTCTCTAAGTCTCCCTCTTCTCTCTCTCTCGTCTCTCTCCTCTCTCTCTCTTCTCTCTCTCTCTCTCTCTCTCTCTCTTCCTAGTTGGACCTCTTCCTTTATGAGTACTTTAACATGCCCATGCCACCAAAACCTTACAGGTAAAAAAACCTGTCGACATAGGATTTTTAACTCTGCATCACAAAGTTAGAAGTGCAGCCAAAAAAAAAAAATGTTCGTGATATGCGCGTGGTCTAGTAACGTATAAAGTCAGCTGACAGGTGGGAGGCAGGGTGGGAATACCATGGATAGGGACACGAGCAAATGAGTCTCAAGATGTGAGAATGTGATGACGCTATCGGACTGTGGCGGGGAAGAAAGAGAGAGGAGGTATGTCTGGATGAAAACTCGTCTCTGCGAT
This sequence comes from Diploptera punctata, assembly GCA_030220185.1. Taxonomy (NCBI): domain Eukaryota; kingdom Metazoa; phylum Arthropoda; class Insecta; order Blattodea; family Blaberidae; genus Diploptera; species Diploptera punctata. The sequence continues at coordinate 24,311 of JASPKZ010010074.1, forward strand.
CCGGACGATTTATTCGGCTTTAACCTCTACCTTTTTGACCACACAAGAACATGAAGGGCTTCCTCGGATAGTGATCAAATTAATGCTAGGGCCACCTATGAGACAACACGGACATTTAAGACTAACACTATTCGATTATGTATTCATACTAAGCAAGGCGAAAATGACATGGATGAATGTGGTGGCCAGGTGATGTTCGACTCTTAAAAATTGTATATTTGTCTTATACATGCCGGAAAAAAAACCTCATCCAGGAAACTTGTTCCAATCGGGGATCGAATCCGGAACCGCTGTGTGCATGGTAATGACGTTTTTCCGATACCATAGTGGTGGAAAAATTACTAACTGATTATGTTAAAATATGGTAGAGAGAGAGGGTATATTTTTTAAACCTGTACATTTAAAACGAAACCGATGAAGATACAAATGCAAGTAATTAAAATGGGAAAGAATTATAAGAACTGAGTAGACACTTCCTAAGAGAAACAACAAATCCGGTTATAAAAGCTAAAATTAAGGTTGTTGAAATACGTCATGCTAACATTTCAGTACTCTGAATATTTTTATTTTTGCCAGTGAGAGTATATAATTCAGATGGCCATCGCTGTTCGGATCTGTAATATTACGGGCTACATTATTTATTTATTTATTTACTAGAATAAAAATTAAAGTTACTTTTTTTCAAAAAGGAAATATCCATGTGCATTCAAATGTACTTTTTTGTGTAAAGATTTTCCTGTCATACCCGCACGTAATTTTCGTACACCATTCAGTACTCTTGCATAATTTATGCTTTGAGAGTTACATGTATTCGCAGAGGTCTTTATAGCTCAGAAATGTGACCCTGCTTCATAATTCAAATAGTTACGGTTGTATTCTGTGCAATTATTCATTAAGGACTCCTCCCAGTTCATCTTGAAGAACTTACATTCTTTTCATTATAAGATCCATGTAGTTTTGTAGTAATTTCGCTGCAAGAATCATTATTATTTTATGCTGTACGTAGTGGCAAAGAATAAACTGAGGTATATGAAATGAGGCGGTCAGAGGACAAGGAGTACAAGTCACTGTTTTTAAATTATTTAAGTCCAGAAATGGTTAACTAATATGACAAACTGTTTGGTGCCCAAGGGGTATATGTGTGAGTTTGACAGGTTCTGACATATAGTGGAGTCTTAGAAAATCACTCAGAAAGACAGCTCTTCTACTTGGAGGACAAGGGGTAAGTCTGTAGATGTACTCATTGGCTTCCAACAGCTAGGTGCACTCAAGCTTTAGAGCCTTGCATTTTTTTGTTTCTAGCAAATTTTACGTGAAGATTATTATTGTATTACACCGGTCAAAATAATATTTGACTCACGAGTACCAATAGTTGTACTTAAAGCAGTTTTTTTATCGTGTTTTCAAGTATGTAATCGGAATTTCTCCATCATCCACAGTTTTTTATTTCAATTTCAATTAATGAATTTAAATTATTATTTTTTTAATAAACGTTTTTCGTACATTTGTCCATTGTAAAATAAGACCAAATGAGCTAACTCAGGAGATTTCAGCTATGAAAAAGAGATATCAAGCAAATGGAATCCTAATATGCTGGCCGATTATTGTTAGACCATCAAGAGGGATGCACCACAGGCGAAATATAGCAGAGAATCGTCATTTCTTACTTTCTAGGCGAGTCTGAATGTTCGAATATTATGTAGTTACCTATGTAAAAAATATTAAAGTGTTTGAAAAATTCCTGTCTCTCGCAAACCTTGCGCGATGGAGAAAAAACGATATCATACATTAATTCAGGAGAAAAAATACTATCAGAATCACATATTTTTCTTTCTGAGACAAAAAAAAGTTTATTTTTTGTTGTTCAGTGTCATTAGTGTTTAATACAGTGCTGGCGATTCTTCGAGTTTTATTGACTTATCAAATATTATTACATCTGAATCAGCATCTGATAACATGAGCATGCTCTTAACCTCAGCCTTCATGGTAAGTACAATATTTTAACTACTTCATCTATATTTTCACAATTGCATACTATAAAATAATAACATATTAGCAATATATTTTGAGATAATTGGACATTATTTAACAATCTAATTATATAATACGATTTATATCTACAGAATTAAATAATATAGTATAGCGCAAAATGTGCAAAGATTAGTTAATCTATATTAGTTTATCTGTCCATATAGAATCCTGTCAGAGATTGTCCTCTGTTTTTGCACTTTAGCACACGGTATCTCTCACATAACATTGCCGCATCGCTCGCACACGCATTCTGGTTCCGGGTCATGAAACTGTTTCGTTTTGCACAGTCTGTGATGGAAGCAGTGTACTGCTATCCGGGTCACTAGGTGTCGTAGTTCGTAGTTCGGCTTCTTCCAGTCCTCTGAGATCATGGCATCGGTATTGTAGAAATCGGTCCAAATGGATTATTTTTTCAGCTGCAGCTCTCTTAGTTCAGTATTATAGCTCGCTGTAGATGGCAGGAACAGTTTCAATCGGAGCTCTTCTATGAGAAATAGCTCCTTTGTTAGTTCATAGACCGTGCGGGAGGGTGCGAACTTTGACAGACCCGCTGCCTTTTTCAAATATATGGATTTCACTTTTTCCAGGAGTCTAAAGCTGTTGGCGTCCAGATGATCCCATATCAGTTGAAGACCATATGTGGCTATGGGTACAATCTTGATGTGGAAGAGTTTTATTGCTGCTTCCATGGAAATCTTGGTTATGTCTTTTTATCTCGTGCATGACTTTGATTGCTTGGCTCGTCCTGTCCGATATATGCAGGTTGAAGGAGTTTCCCTTAGGCTGGAGAGTGATACCTAGGTATTTGAAACTGTTGACTGTGGACAGCGCTCGGGTATTCAGAATAACCTTGTCCTTTCCCGCTAGTCTGCGTCCTCTCCTGAAGGTCATATGAACAGTTTTGTCCTCGTTTAATTTCAGGTCGTTTTCATCTGCCCATTTTGCAAGTCGGTTGAAATTGTCTTGCAGTGTCTCGCAGCACGGGGATGTCAGGGCCATGTCGCCCGCATACATGTAGAGCTTAGCATTTCCCTCCAGGATCTGTGTGACGTCAGCTGTGGCGATCGAGAATAGAAGTGGGCTCAGGGGGTCGCCTTGTAGGACACCGGTCGTCTGCGATATTTGCTTTGAGACGGAGGTCCCGTCCTGGACGGACACCTCGTTCCGGGCTAGAATATCTCTTATTGTGGCCGTCAGGAAATGTTCTCGTCCGATTAGGCATTCCAGTTTTGCCACTAGCAGTTTTCTGTTGACAGCGTGGAATGCTTTGGAGAAATCAATAAATATTACGTACAGTTTTCCCCTTGGCACTCTCAGTGCTTCCTCTACATCCTGTAGTAGGCAGTTTACAGCGTGCAGTGGTGATCTCCCTCTTCGAAATCCAAACTGTTGGTCTGGGATATGATGATCTGTTAGTGTGGTCAGACGTTTTGTTATGATGCCTGTCATAATCTTGAATAGTGTACATTCAAGAGCGATCCCTCTATAGGTATTCGGGTCCCCCACGTTGCCTTTGCCCTTATATAATATTTTGATGTCTGACCTTCGCCAACCCTCCGGTATCCTCCTTCTCTTCAGACATTCATTTTTCAAGGATGCCCAGGTCTCTTTTAGCAATGGTAAAGCCGTCTTGAGGTGTTCATTAAATATTAGGTCCAGCCCACAGGCTTTCCCGTTTCGCGAGTTTTTGATCGCCTCCTCTATTTCTTCTACTGTGATGGGCTCGAAATGTGTTGTTCTTTCCTCTTGGAGGTGGATGACTCTCGAGGGTCTTGTATCGTTCGATTGTAGGACTTCCCTCATGTGGTTTTCCCAAATCTCCATAGGAATGTCTCTGGGAAAGATGGGCTTCCTGGGTTGGAGAATATTATATGGGTGCCGCTCTGCTTCCTCGATCCTCTTCTTGTCTTGACCTTCCTGGAATTCTTGTTTTCTCCTCTTTAACAAATCTTTATAGCCCCTGCAAGCTCGAGAATATAATCTCAGGTTTTCTGGTGTCGAGTTTTCTCTAGTAACCTGTAGTCTGGTTAGTGTGAGTTTTCTTGCCATGTAGCATTCTGTGTTGAACCATGGTCGGCCTCTCCTCTTGTGCGGTTTGAAGAATATTATGCTTTTCTCCATTATTTGGGTCATCTCGTCTAGCGCGTCGTCTATCTTCCCGTCTGTGGGCTAGATCTGTGATCCTAGCGATGTTCTCGTAGTTACGTTTTGTAAGATCCAGTTTCCCTGGTTGGTCTCGGTATTAATGACTTTTGTCTAGCCGTGTGGGACTCCAGCACAAAAGTTGTTCTCAACTGGTAGGTGTTTCCTTATGGCGATGGGGACAATTCTCTGTTGTTGCGGATGGATTGATTTAGTGTTTGTGAACACCAGGTCTATAGTGCTTTTACCATTGTAGGCAATATAGGTCGCCTGGTTCCTTGGTTAATCAGCGTAAGCCCAATTTCCTCTAGATATTCGAGCACTCTATTGGTTTTCGGTCCTGGGGCATCGATCCTACAATTCAAGTCACCCGCCAAAATTAGCCAGCTCTCTGGGTCCACTTTGTTCCGATCTCGTCGATTATACGGTTTGCTGAGGTGTCTGGTTGGAAGTACATCCCTGCAAGTGTGAGGCTTGGTGTTTTATCATGAGAATGTGCTCGAGGAGTACAATGTTGAGAATGGGGCGAGGCTGGGTTTCAGGAGACATGTGATGCCTCCTTTCGGTCTGCCGGCTCGTTCTTGTGTTGCGAACTGGTGTATCGTATATAGATTTCTGGTTGACCATTCCGTTGTCAGCATTGTTTCCGTCAAAAGGGTCACGTCGTATTCTAAAAGAATTCCTGTGGGAGCATGTTGGAAGCATTTTTTATGCCTTCGATGTTCCACAGGAGTAGTTTAATCAGCTGTTGTGATATCTACAGAATTAACAATCTAATAATTTTATAACAAAGGCATGTTTTTTTTAAATAAAAAGATTAATCATTGGTGTTGTTTTTGTTTTCGTGACTGAATCCAATGAAGATGGCATTGAAGAACCTGGTATTACATGACCTACAGAAGAATAAGATGCTCAAATATTGCACGTTGCAGAATGAGGACTAGCAAACCAGAAAATGTGTATAAAATAAAGCAAAAAGAGGAAGGAATGAAGGCAAACAGTATACAGTCAGGAAGGGAAACATCCATGTGGAAAGGCGGGTAAGAGAATGTATCTATGAATGCAGATTTAAGTGCAATGAACTTTAAGACTGATTTTGTCTATTAACATTGTCGTAATATGTAACTCTTTGCATAAGTACGTATTTCCAGTCATAATAAAAACTTTGGTATAAATCTACTTTTCTTGGATAATTTATTTCAACATACTGCTTGGAGAACAAGGGATACAAGTGCAAAAAAAAAGTTATAATATGGGCTAATGTTCATATTGAAACTGTTCATATTTTGATGATAAATGGACTCATATATAAGGAACACAAACACAATTATGAGACTTGTCAGATATTCCTGGAATTTTATATTCTCATTGATCTTTAAACTTAATTTTCTCGAAATTAATTTTTATGACTTGTACCCCTTGTCCTCTGCCCGCCTCACAGTACATATAATGAAAATAGGAAGTGCCCTGTCACATCTTAAATTATAACTCCTATTGGAGTAGAGCGCTGATCAAATTTTTATATAAATTTTTGTATAAATAACTTTTTGTATAAATTTTCATTGCTCTTTAATTGTTTAAGACCATTAAAACCAAATACAGAGTATTTAAAACATTTAACAATGCGTTACCTCGTGAACCACAGCTTTAGCCCATCGAGCATGCGCAGTGGGCCATAACAGGGACTCTGCGTTTTGAAGCCAGTTTTTTTTTGTTTTTTTTTTTTTGCTAAGTGTACGTCATATAAATGTACCGTTTTTCCAACTACTACGGCACTCGCTTCATAAAACGTTCTTCTTTTACTGTTTCTATTTATGCCAGGTCTCTGTTTGAAGTTTGTCCCATATTATATTAATTCCATATGTTGCTATGGGAGTTATGACTGTCTTGAATACCGCCATTGCTGTTTTAGTTGACTATTTAACTCATGCCACAAATGCTAGTCAATGACAAAACACGTTTCAATGAATATTGTTTCACAACCAATGACAGTCGTGTTTCACCTCGCTCTTTATCGATTGCTCTTTATCAGCTCCTGCTTTTGTGATAAAGAAAGCTCCTCATTTTTAATGTTCTGAACAGATCAAAGCATTATTTTTCTCCAACAAATACATTGAATATAGCAAATAATGAAAATATTCCTTGATTTTTACTGAGTTGTTTTTCTAAGAAAATAAGTGAATAACCTGTAATGTTGATTATGATATATAGTTTGTGTGTTTCACCACAGAAATAAGACAGGAACTTGAAATATTTACAATAACTGATAAAATAGATACATATAGACAAAAATGGAAGCAACACATAGACAGAATGAATGATGGTAGATATCCAAAACAAATAACAAAATACAAACCTAAAGGCATCCGAGATGTGGGCAGACCTAGAAAGAGATGGGCTGATGTCGGAACAGGTCAACAGACCTAATCCATGAATGCAGATGGTGATGATGATGATGATGATGCGTTTCATTATTTCTCCACTTGGTTGCACTCTTACAATATTTGCGATCTTATTTGGCAATAAATAATATGATCAAGCAGCAGTGAATGAACATAACCTCACATTTCTGATTTGTTTTCAAACATCGCCGTTTACATTAAATATATATTGTATTGTAAGCCCCTGTTTTCCCTTTACAGAGATTTAGGCGCTCTTCCCCTACAGGGAAGAATTTGAACCATACTAATTTAGTTACACTTGTTTTCGCATAGATGTCATTTTGAGTGGTCCGTGGTCCGCCTCATACTGACATCTAGGAAACCAAGGTAGTACTAGGACGGGAAAATTCGGTAAATTTTGCTTAGAGGCCTTTTCATTCAGGCTTAAGGATTTTTTACGAGCCTGAAAATCTTCAGACTCGGGACCCACGGCTTAAAGTCCCTCCCGGAGGACTTGCTCCTTGGATTTTTCCGCCCTAAAAAATCCATCGACCCCGGCCGGGTTTGAACCCGCGACCCTCGGGACCAGAGGCAAGGAGCATAACCACTAGTCCACCGCGACCGACATTAAATATATAAATATTTTAAAATAACTGTAGTTAAAAAATGATTTGTGAGTAAACAGCTTAATTTTATTCGTTAAATAGTCCTAACAAATGCCACTCTTGGTTTCCAAATTCTCTAGATAAATTGGAAATCACTCGTGGCATTACTTATGATAATTGCTGTATGTGGTTGATTCTGTATATTGCTCTAATTGCTGCTGATACTTTTACAATTTTTTTATTTTGCACGCAGAGTGTTTCTTCCACAAAATTTCATTACTCTTGTTTTACTTACTGAAATTTTAAAATTATAATCGCTACATATTGTATTTGGTTTATAAGCAGCCAATTGTAACACATCTTCATCATGGATATATAAATGTTTTGATGATAAATAAATTGTATCGTACAATCTGAAGGCAAACAAATTATTATTTTTTATTTTGTTGGGATTATTGCGTCAGTTACTATGTAATTTACCTAAGGATAATATTTTGCCTCTCTCGCAGCGGTATTGGAATCTATTTCCGCTCTGGTTGTAATTTTCTGTTTGATGTTTTTTTTTCAGGATTTTCCTCAACTATAAAGCATATCCCAGGTAATGAGAGGCACACTTCCTTGAAAAATCACCGATCCATACCCATAAAAATTGAATACACTTCACAACAATGAAGTCAAATCATATTAGTTCTATAAAATATTATGAATCTTCTTCTTTCTTCTTCTTCCTTCCAAGTATTAGGCCAAGGCCTGTTACGATCCTATAGAAAATTTTCCCTCCAGCGTTTCATAGGACGGCCCAGTGATCTTCGTCCTCTTGGTATACAATCATAAACAGCTTTGGGGATCCGATTTGAGGGGTCCTCATCTAGCGGATATGTGGATGGCGACCACAAGGTGCCCAAGCTGAGCAAAACATTTCTTCCACTTACTTGTGTTTTGCACTCTTTAACTTTACTATCTACCTCTCTTGGTTAACTCTGTTGTTTTCGACCCCGACGCTATTAGGGCATCCGAGGGGTAGGGAGTCTTTCCTTTCTTCCATTTCTTCTTTCCTTTATTTTCTTTTCTTCTCCAGAAAAGCCTGACCAGATGCTATAAGATGGCAGCCCCATCACTGGTCTTGCCTTCCTTTGGCCAGCAACCAATCGAAGGGACTATTATTATGCTTTCAAGTCTTATACAAGAATTTCCCGGAAGGATCAAATATTATGAATATGAATATAAAATTGTATTAAGATTAGTTTAAGAATGCAAATGTTGTGATATTCAATGGAACCTGGTTAGAGATTATTTGAAATTGAAATTAAAATATTTGTTTATCATCCGAATATAGTGGCATTAAGGGGACCGACTGGTGAATTAAACAAAAAAAAAAGATTTTCATCTGATTGTTTTGATTTTTTTATCACACACATTATGTGCTTAGAGAAGTGTTTCTATGAATTTTGTTGTTAATAAGTGGAATAGTTTCAGAATTATGATTTTTAAATATATTTCTTTGATATTTTCTAAAAAATGCTCCTTAAGATACATTTTTAAATATTCTCTCATGAAATTATAATTCTACTAAACACATTTGCTATGCGTAAAAATTCATAAAGGGATGATACTGCATATTTTTCATTTAAAGTTATCCCCTCAGGGGTCCTCATCTAGGGGATATGTGGATGGCGACCACAAGGTGCCCAAGCTGTGCACTTACTTGTGTTTTGCACTCTTTTAACTTTACTATCTAACCTCTCTTGGTTAACTCTTGTTTTTTTCGACCCCGACGCTATTAGGGCATCCGAGGGCTAGGGAGTCCTTCCTTTCTTCCATTTCTTCTTTCCTTTATTTTCTTTTCTTCTCCAGAAAGGCCTGACCAGAGGCTATAAGATGGCAGCCCCATCACTGGTCTTGCCTTCCTTTGGCCAGCAACCAATCGAAGGGACTACTATTATGCTTTCAAGTCTTATACGAGAATTTCCCATAAGGGAAAATTTTCTATAGGATCGTAACAGGCCTCGGCCTAATACTTGGAAGGAAGAAGAAGAAGAAGAAAGTATTTATTTTTATTTACTCTCATGCATTTAAATCTCAATTAAAAAAAACATATGTATCTTAGGGTCAGTTTCACCAATAGAGGTAACTGTATAACGCCAGTTTAAGCTATGCATTATATATGGGGAAAACCGGCGTAATACAGTTACCTCTGTTGGTGAAATTGACCCTAAGACTAGTAACTGCATAGTAAATTTGAATTAGCATATATATAAAAATTGCATCGTAAAGAGCATCTTAAGTTTTAGAAAGTGTAAAAGAAGGTAAACAGAAAAAAAAAGCACATTAAAGTTTAAATAGTAATGCTGACCACACGTGCAAGGGTATTTAAACTCTTACGTCACGGACTTAATTGTTTCCTGCAATAACATTTTTTTACATGAAAATGATCCGAAAGAATCAGAGTTATTAAAAAAAACAAATAAACTTTTTTTTTTTTTTAATACACAATTGATCTTCTTGGTGATACAATATTAAAATATATATACAGTCAATATGCCCATTTCACCAATAAATGTTTAAAATGGTCAATAAGTTTCTACAGCCAAGCTGTCATTCTCAAGACCAGATATCAGTCAATATCTGGTCTTGAGAATGACAGCTTGGCTGTAGAAACTTGTTGACCATTTTAAACATTTATTGGTGAAATGGGCATATTGACTGTATATATATTTTAAACTTTTTTTGTTTGCCATTTATCAACATTTTCATCGTTTGGTGTCCTTAAGGGAGAACGTCGAAGGGAATCTGTTGTCTGAAGGAAAATAGAGAACGCTGAACTTTAGAAATAATATGTGTTATCATTATCATAATCTTAGATACGATAACCACATGTGGGTCCTGGCCTTCTTCAGAAGTTCACATCTGTCTTCCAATTCTAAACTTTCAGTATCCTGCTGTCAATCAACACACACTCTCAATCTTGGTATGCCAATTTAATTTTCCTTCCGGTTTTTATTTTAGAAAATATATTTTTGACGAGTAGATTAAAAAAAAAGCAGAGGTTTAGTAACGAGATGCTCAAGAGAAGCGAGTTACTTATCCTAATATTGTAACGTGTTGTCTACAATATTTTATCTACATTCAGAGTACTTTAGTATATGCTGTATATTAATATATTTAATTAAATGTATTTATTGCAGAAACAATATGCTTAGAGAAAGAATAATATGGGTTTTGGGAGAGAGAAAAAACACGATAAATCAACATACCTTGTTGTCATACTCTATCAATCATCATTAAAGTGTATTTTACGTTTTGTTGAACCCGTATTTTATGTTTTGATAGTGTTTTGTTTTATTAGAATGTAAAATACAAGTTTTGTTGCCTAGTAACTACGAACTAAAGCGGCACTAATTGTTAGAATAGTAGATAAAAGTTATTTTCATTTTCATTTAAATCAGACATGTATTAACTATAAACTATGAAGTGTAATTTATGACCATTATAGAGTAAGTAATTATAAATAAATAAAAGAAATGTTTCATATCAGTTTGAATCATAGAGAAACTTCGAATAGAGGGGAAACTGAGTACAGTGACATCTAAAAAATTTCGGTCGTTTACGATGAACTACAATGAGCAAACTACAATGGTAGCGCTGTTTCGTAGTAACAGAATATGTAACTAAATAAAACAAATGCAAGGCACACGGCGTCGTTCACGGCGTGTTTAACGGTGTTCACTCGGGATTATGGGAAGTTAGCCATTTTGTAAATTTAAATTATTAAACTGCTATCCTTTCGTTCTATGTAGACGGTACTGTAAATTATCGAAAGTTAAAATCATTACTTAGATTTTATTTTACTCTAATTTGTAAGTAAATTCAAGCTTGTTTACATTTTTAATGTGAATCTATTTTCAAAGATAAACCTACTAGAAGTGATAAAATTCTAAGATTTGTTAGGTTAGGAAGAGTGATGTTAGTGTACAGCCATTTCTAATAAACATTTTAAAAATGTGACTTTATAATGGACAGATGTACGACATGGCTAAGGTTATTTAATAAATATTGTATAAAATATGTATGTGAGAATAAGGGGGTAGGTCAATTGTACATATTTATTAAAAGAGCTCATAATGCACGTTTTTAAAATTTTAAATAAACGAAAATAAATTAACATGTTTTATTTATTTCCATTCTTCCTTTCTGTTAAAATTAAAGAAAATCTGTAGGTCTGAGAGACTGGGTATACATAATTCCACAATTTAAGATTAATTAATACGTTATTATTCCTATAAAAGTTAAATTCCATGATTATTCAGGAAGTGAAGTTAGAAGATAGATAATTCATAATTTTACCATCAGGCGGTGCTGAATTTCATATTAGTACCAAAAAAAGAACCGAAAAAATTTAGGTGTCGTTAGTTGTATTACACTAGCGCCGCCTGTGGCATGTACGCGCAACTTGCCTACTTTCTTCTCTGGTACTCTGTGAGTTTGAATAATTATAAAATGTCATCTGATAGTGGTAACTTTGTTATCCAAATCATAACTTCGAAATTCATATTTTAACAAAAATAACAAACTCATTGGCACTATCGAACTCATAGGAGTCGCGGGGACATACGCTCTTCATTATCCCTAACCTAAGCTAATATTTTCCAATCATCCCCTGTATAATCTACTTCCCTCAAATCATTGTTAATGACTAAAAGTTTAAACTATAAAATATACTGTTTTAATGCTAGCATTTCACATAATCATAAATGTGTTATATGTTAACATGTGCAATAAACATATTGCAGATTGATGCACAGGGAACTGTTTGGCTCATTAATATTAATATAACTTTTAAATAACGATCAATAATTGCACATTTCAGCAGCAAAAGGAAATGTTTTAAAAGTAAATAAATAATTGACAGAGTAATTAATAAATAATTAATATTTGTTGATGGATCAAACAGAGGGCTGTATCGGGGCGCACCGTCGTTGGTTTAACGTGAAACGTCTGTCAGCCAGTTGATTTTAACGTATTGGATTTGAAACCACATCCTCTTTATAGACTATGAGAAAGCTTCTGATAAAGTGTCTAGTCCAAACTTATGGAACATACTAAATAAAAAAGGAATTCCACTACACTTGATAGCAGTATTTAAAGAAATGTAAGAAAAAAAAACAAAAATAAAAATTAAATAAAAGGGAACCAATAAATATAACAGGAGGATGTAGACAAGTTTATCTATTATCAACCACTCTTTTAATATTTATTTTCACATGATAAGATCATGGAAACGAATAAGAACGGGGGTATTAACTTAGGAAATCTAACAATAAAAAAAATAGTTTTTGCAGATGACCAGATTTTAAGAGCAAAATCAGAAGATGAATACAAATTAAACGAAATATCAAAAAAATATAATCTGGAAATATCATCAGAAAATAAAAAACAATGGATTTCTAGAGCGCTCAAACAGTTAGGACAAAGATAACATTAGAAAATAAACCAATACAACAAGTGACAAAATATAACTTCCTAGGTTGCAAAATACCATACGCAAACTAATGTTTAATTATATAATAGAAACACTAATAGTAAATTTGAAAAATAAAGCCAGAAAAGACTCTATAATGAAATTACACAAGACAATGACAGCTCCTATTATTACTTATGGATCCGAAACATGGACAGTGAGAACAGAACAATCTGCCAGAATACAAGCTGCTGAAATGAAATTCCTTAGACCAATAGCAGGATATCAAAGAACAGACAAAAACACAACACAGAAATAAGACAGCAACTAAAACTAGAGGAATTAAACACAATAGGAAATACAGAACAAACTTGAAGGAACACTTAGCAGGGATAACTGTGAACAGAATACCAAAAGCAGCATCTAACTATTCACCAAGAAGAAGAAGAAGAAGAAGTTTGGGACGACCAAAGAAAAGATGGAAACTGCAACAATTTGGAGTCAGAATAGGCTAGCAAACAGTCTAAACCGTGACGAAGAAGAAGAAATAGAAAGATTTAAATCAAAACAAGTCATTTACTGCATACCACATATTTCGAATGCCTTTTTAAAGAGTCTGTCAGCTGCAAAATAAATGTACCTGCATTGTATCATTTCGACTGATCTTGATATCCATCAACACGGAGATGTCTTCGACAGATGTACGGGTTTATCTCCACTCACTGTCACACCAGCGATAGATGTGCTAGCGGCGTATTTCAATGAACGACGTAATGACAAGAAACACGTTACTTCATACAGGATATGAAACTTTCACAGTTTTTCTTTCATTATAGCAAATAATCACGCATCCAATTTCGTTTGTAAACTATACCAAAGGTACCAAATATATCAATAATGTTTGTAATGCTCCTGAAAAAGTCCCGCTGACTCGGTACCGAATAATGGGATACTTGTGCATGGCCCATACCTTCCTCTTACCAGGATACACTTAATTTATATTTTCGACTGTCTCTTCTCCGAGCTCAGGCCGATTATGTTGAATTGTGTTGTTTTTTTTACACGTTTACTTTACACACAGTCTGTCAGTAGAATATGTAGAAGAGCTGTTTGAAATAAGCCATCTAAGCGGGAGGCGGGCAAACATGCACGGCCAATGAGGCCGCGGAAGGAAGTGCAGGAGGGAGAACACATCACATGGCATTACTCATATCGCTCTTGTTGAATGTTCGCAACGGAATGATTATGCACAACTCGGAGGGATCGTAACTGCCCAGCGTTCACCCTCAGACTGACTTGGAAAGCAAAGGGCGCATGCGCTCTTAGGCTCCGCCCTGTCTCCCACTAACACGATGCGCGAATGTCTCTACACTTTTACGGACTGACTTTAGTTGGGCTAATATTGTCCAGAATAACTTATTATTACTTAAGTAGATAGATCTCGACAACCTCTATAATTGCGGCCGCTAGAGCGTTAACAAACAAGTATTTTTATCTTGGTAATTTTGTATGTAAAATTACTTGGTTGAATATAAATATATCGTATTCGAAAATGATGAACGGGGTTTTAAGTTGTTGGCATAGCTTTACAAACGAAATTCGATGCGTGATTATTTGCTATTATGAAAGAAAAACTGTGGAAGTTTTCATATCCTGTATGCAGTAATTTGTTTCTTATTATTACGTCACAGCGTAAAATTTGTGAAAATGGCGACTCCTGTACAGAAGTCATTCTATATGTTGTAATTTGCGAGGACTGGTTCCACTCTTGCAATGCAGAGAGCTTTCCGACAACAATTTGGAATTGATCTTCCGACAGATAAGAGTATCCGTCGATGGTATAGACAGTTAGAAACAACTGGATGTATCTGTAAAAGGAAAAGTCCAGGACGTTCACGATCATCAAATGGTAGAATATAGAATGTCAGAGTCCGGATGATAAGGTTCATTCCCGATGGCCTCCACGGTCTCCAGATCTCACACCTTGTGATTTCTTCCTGTGGGAGGTAAATGAAGGACCATGTGTACGTACCACCACATCCCGTCGACCTTCCAGACTTGAGAAGAAGGATTGTTGCTGCTGTTGAATTCATTGCTCCAAATATGCTGACAAAGGTTTAGGAGGAATTCGATTATTGCCTAGATGTGTGCCGCGTAACGAAAGACGCTCACATCGAACACTTATAAAGTATGTTATGAAAACTCCAAGAGTTTCTCTTTAATCCCATGTAAGTGTTGTTCTTATATTATCATGTAAAGAAAATTAAATAACTTTTTTTGCGTGATAGTGCGTTTTGTCGTACTTATAGCAATGGCGACCATTATTGAAAGTTCAACTTCCTACATTTCTGGGTTGCCAACCTAAATAACTATACTATAATAAAAATAACTATACGATAATATTACATATTACAAAAGGCGTGTGGGAAGTAACTGCCCTCTATGTATACTACATACAGTGTGTATTAAAAAAATCCAAAATGTAGTGTTAATATATATTACATGAATCAAATCACTGTGTTTTAAATGAACTGAACTTTATTTGAAACAATATAAAACAATAAATACGTACTTGCCGCCATTTTATCACTAAATTGATCTCACAGCCTCCTGTTGTTTCAAACAATAAACATTGTCCACACTGTTAACGTTAGTCAATTGTTTTTAATGAACGCAAATATTTCCAACAATGATACTATTTTAGTATTAATTATTAATTTTAAAACACCATCGCCAAAAAAATAATGTACAACGCACGTTTGTGAAGTGTTTTACAAAATCTCAGAAATCGCTGTAGCTCGGTTTTTAAACATTTTCCTCCATTCTGTAAAAACCACTTACCAACCTCGCATCGTAATTGTCTTGGTAATTTTGTATGTTTGAATGTAAAATATATGGATAGAGTCGACTGGAGGAGGCGAAGGTCCGCATTGGCGTGTAGTGCCAGTTAAAGATAAAGATTTTCGGTGTTTACTAAGTAGGAATAATGAAGACATGTAAAATTTTCTCAAAAATATTTTCATGAAAAGAACCTCAGTAGATATATTCCTCCGGGATTCGCTAAAAGATAGCGAGAGAGAAAAGATAAATAAGGAGATAATTAAATAAAGATAGAAAGAATTGAATATTGCACATGTATTAGATTAGACATAAACTAAGCACAAGGGACTTAACACCAATTTACGATCGCGAATGTAAAAGTGTAGAAATTGTTATAGCGTATTCAGTTATATCAGATTTTACTTGCTCCAGACACTAGGGATTTAAATCCAATGTCATATGAGAATTATTTCCTGAGGAATACCATTATTTCTGACGTTGATGCCAAGTTATTTCATCTTATTTATAGAGGCTTTAAACATCAAGGACATATCGTCAATAGGATCTGTGTAATATGATTTTAAACACGACGATTGTAATACGGATTATTAGTATTATTATTATTATTATTATTATTATTATTATTATTATTATTATTATTATTATTATTATTATTATGACAGCCTAACTAACTCACTGGCACTATCGAACCCCTAGGTTCATGGCCGTGCGGACATAAGCTCTCTATACATAACTATCCTGAGCCAATGTTTTCCAATCATCCGCTGTATAATCTACATCCCTCAAATCGTACTTAATGTTATTCTCCCATCTCATTCTTGGTCTATCCACTGGGGGGTTTCCTTTTCGTTTTCCTACAAGAAGCTTTCATGCACACCTTTCATTCCCCATTCGTGCCACATGTCGTGTCCATCGCAGTCTACGAGACTTAACTGTTCTTATTATATCTGGCTTCCTATAAAGACCATGTAGTTCATTGTTATGTAGTTTTTCTCCGTTCACCTGTCTGTACATCTGTCTTTGGTACAAACATTTTTCCTAAGTACTTTATTCTCAAATACTCGTAATCTCTTTTCCTACCTAAAGTAAGAGTCCATGTTTCGCATCCATATAATATAACTGGTAATAATAGTTTTATATATTTTCAGTTTAACGTTTTTTGAAAGGAGTTGGGACAACAAAAAGTCTCTGTAATACATAATAGCACGCATTTCCAGAATTGAGCCTATGTTTAATTTCCTATCTCATTCCTATTTGTGATTATTGTTCCTAGGTATTTGAATTCAGCCACTTCCTCAAAATTTCCCTCATTTGTCATTAACTGCCCATTCCCATTATATATTTTATTTCTATGTGTGACCATATATTTAGTTTTATTGATATTTGCTTCCAGTCCCAATTTCTTAGTGTTACTCAGTAGAGTGTGCGTGTTGGCCTTTAGTATCTCCTCACTATCGCCCAATAGTACTATATCGACAGCAAAACTAACAGCTTATTAATGCCATTGAGTTGTAGGCCTTCATTCTCCAAAGATTTGATGGCATGCAGATGACTTTGTTATAATTGGGTATTCTGCAAAAGTAGTGTAAGAAGCATTAACACAGGTAAAGCAAAGGTCATGGAAGATAGGAGTAATCATAAATGAAGTTAAAACAAAATATGAGAATATCGAGAGTAGAAGCAAAACCAATCTCATATATAGTCCTATATGGTCAGATATTTGAGAAAGTTCATAGTTTTAAATACTAACGTTCTCTAATTATCTCTAAAAATTAATTAAGTGAAAAGATTCGAGCAAGGATTAAAATGGGAACATATGTTTTTATGAATTAAAAGGAGTTTTTAAATAAAAGGCAATAAGTAGGGTAGCAAAAATTAAAACACATAAACAACATAAACAATACTGAAACAAATAGCTATGTTTTGGAAGCGAAACATTGACATTATCATAAAAATGATAAGTTGATATTAAATTCTTGGGAAAGAAAAATAATAAAGATCTGGTAGGAGAAATAAGAAAAAAAACTCCTGGCGCGACAGGCCTAGAAGGTCCTTAGCTTACCAGCCAGCCTCACATCCACATGTGTCAATCACATAGGTACATGATCATCAGCCAGTATAGGCGTGACATGTGGTCAGCATGTGGAGTCCCCCAGCCGTTATAACTGGTTTTCTCAACCTGGAGCCGCTACTTATTGTAGCTACCCAAATGCCTCACGATGTTGGGTGGGCACCGGTCCCATACAGTCCGAAATACCATGAGAAAATTTCTTCCCCATGGAGACTCGGACCAGTGCAAGTCCCGTAGCTCTGCGCCAAGGCTTCCTGCCTTAACCACTCGACTACGGCGCGGAACAGATATTAGAAGAAAGAGACTGGAATGGTAGGACATGTCTTGCGGATGGAGCAGATAATAGAAGGATTTTAGAAGGGAAACCAGAAGAAGGAAGAAAGGTTGAGGGACAGAAACTAAGATCGTTGGATAAGGTTGAGGAAGACTTAAGACAAATGAAAGTTAAAAGATGGAGACAGTAAACTAGGAATAGAGAAGAATGGGCAGATGTTATAAAGAAGGCCAAGGTACATAGAGGACCATAGAGCCAAGAAAAAGAAGAATATTATGATAGCGTGATGGTGTTCGGGGATTATTTCGGCATTGAAGTTTACGAACATTTATCTTAAAGAAGATGGAAACTCCCGAATATATATTACCCAATAAACTTGTCCCAACCTAGGATCGATTCTGTGCCTGCTGAAACTGTGGTAACAACGTTTCCTTACACCATAGAGGTCGACATTCAAACCTTTGTAACATACAGTATTAGTAAAATCTCGAAATAATTATGGTGGGGTTGAACATAACCCAGAATTTATTTACGCAACTTAAGACATTTTTAATGCAATTTATGCCATTACTAAGTAATATTTGTAACATTTATCCCCGGAAAATTACCATCGTGAAAGTATGTTAATGTAATGTGAAATTTACAAGTGTAAATATGTTGTTACGTTGTAACCGTCGGCCATTTTTATTTCCAAAGAAGAGGTAATTTTTTGACTATCTAAACACATTTATTATGTAACGAACCTGAAAGCTAACCTGACCTAATTCGGTGAATCCTAAATCACTTACTCTAACCTAGGGTGAATCCTAAATCACTTACTCTAACCTAGGGTGAATCCCATAAAACGCCCCCTTTTTTATGGGGTTAAATATGTATATTTTGTTTTGTTTTGCTCGCTTAAATTAGGGCATAAATTAGTTATTATCGACGGAGATGCTGTGTTATCGACAGAGCCGAGGGTTTATCGCAGGTTAAGATGTGGTTATCATAGGTTATTAATGTGGTTATCGCTAGTTATTACTGTGGTTATCGCTGGTTCATAGAATAACTGTGTTATTTTAAACTGTGAATAACTGTGAATTTTAAAAGTGTTGAAAATAACAGTTGTAAACAGAGTGGTAATGATAGGAAATAGTCCCACTTGTTTATTCATATTTACGAGTAAAATGAGCTAAATATAATTCAATTCCGGGCTAAATATTTTTAATATATAATTTTATAATTATTTATTGCATTTAAATAGTGTTTAAATGGGTAATTAAATATCGTGCTAGGTTCCACGGCGCCATAATTATTTATGTTAAATACTTTCCGAAGAATACTCTCTGTAATAATAAGGTTGTAAAAGGGTCTCACCAACAGGCTGTTAGGGATGAAAAATGTATTAATTTGTACCTTATTTTGGAAACAAATTATATATGAGTGCTTACGTTTTTCCTCATGTTTTTGTAAGATGAGGGTGTTTAACTGGACTATTTAATTCATGCCCCAAATGACAGCTATTGACCAATCACATTTCAATGAATTTTGATTTATAACCAATCACAGTCGTGTATCACCTCGATTGTATAATCTTAATTTTATCACTTTCATTAAATCAAGAGGCTCCCAGATATTATGTATAGTACACGAATGTAACCAGATTCTGCTTGCGAGATATAATAGAAAAACGTTGCTAGCAATTGATTATAACACACAAAAAAAAGAAACCACTGTTTGCACTTTCTTATTCGTATTATTTCCCAGTAATTAACGTTACAGACAAATATAATTGACATATTTACATCATAGGACATCACAAATTAATTAATAACCTGTAATTATGTGTTTCACTTTTTCTCCACTAGGATGTATTCTCACAATATTGCGATTCTATTAGCATTAAATATGATCTAGTTGCAATGATGAAGAAATGAAACATAACGTTTCTCATTTGTTTTCAAACATCGCCGTTTAATGAAATGTATAAATATTTTAAAATAACTATATTTAAATATTGATCTGTGGGTAGACAGTTTAATTTTATTCGTTAAATAGTCCTAACAATTGCCACTCTTGATTTCCAAATTCTCTAGATAAATTCTCTCCTCACTTCGTGAGTCGTGAATTTATTGATAATTTGGAAATCACTCATGGCATTACTTATGATAAAATAATTTCTAGAACACGCTAGAGATCCACCACTTTTTCTGCAGAACCACCCACATATTCAATTAACTCTATAATAAGAAACCATAAACAAATATGGTGGATACTGTTACGAATTTCGAATGATTCTTACATAAAAAATCTTTAAAAAATAACACTTAATTTCATTACATCACTCTATTTCATACATTTGGCAACGCATTTAATACATTTGACGACAGTTCCTTTAAACTAAATCAATTAACCAGCATCTATAAATGACTTCTCATTAATATAGCCTACATCCAATTCAAGATAAGCTGACAGTAACACATTGAAAATTTATAATTTACCTCAGAGCGTGGGCTCGTAGTTCTTTGCTGAGCTTTAAGTCCTCGAGTTCTATCTCCTTGAATGGCATAAACACTTGCTGAACATCAGGGTGGGTTTCAAACAAACTGAAACAGAACAAATTACGAATTACACATTTGGGATTCTGATGGTATGAAGAAAGAATTACAACTCTCTGAATAATACATGTCAGTACAAACAACCGACAGTAGAAAGTAGTAACAATACGATTACAAATTACATTGTTAGCACATCTAATAGTTTGGAGATACATGTTTTATCTACAATAATATAAAAAGTTAAAGTACAGAAGGTACATACGGACTTTATTAGACTAAAAGTAAGATACATACAATGTTATTTACAAATATGGGTCGCACGGGCAGTAAGCCATACGTGCTGTTGACAGTCCGTTACAATAAGTTGATGTTTGGTAATAATATACCGGTACTTAAAACAAAAAAAGAAAACACAATAATATTACAATTAGATATCAATACAATTACATTATACATTAACTTAGTTATGTAAAATTATTAAGAATTAATGGTATTGCAATTTGTTAACATATTTATTTATTCATGATTGAGTGTAGTTCTTATTTTCCGCGTTTTATCCAGAAATCTACCCAAGTTTATCCAATATTCTGGGAAAAAGTTAAAGTAAGAGATAATTGGATTTATTGAATAATAAGACTTAATATTGGAAGAAGGAATTCAAATAAAGCAAGTGAAACAAACTTAAAATTTGTAAATAACATTGAACATATAGGTAAAGAGAACATAAAGCATAGAATTGAATTGAGTAGCAAAATAATATCGTTGTTAAATTCCGTATGGTAGGATAAGCATATTTGGAAAGACACACAAAATATATTGATAAAACATTGATGGAATCTGTTTCAACACATGGAAGTGAGGAATGAATAATCATTAAGTACTACAAGAATAGACTAATAGCTCTAGAAATTGATTATTTACGCAAAAGTGCCAAAAAGTCAAAATTAGAACATGTCACAAATAAGGAAATTAGAAATATAATGGAAGCAGAAGAAAGCATAATTGAAAGAATTGAGGAGAAGGAATTAAAATGGTTAGGACATATTTTATTAATGGAAGATGAGCGATGGCCGAAGCAACTAGGCCTATATCATTATCAAACGACCAGAAATACGTAAAGAGGGAAACCAAAGTTAACATGGAAGGAAAACATGAAGACAGTAATACAAGCAAGAGGGCTAAGCATTGAAGATGCCCAAGATCCTAGGCTTTGGAGGTTTGGCATGGGAAGACGGCGGCAGCTGTAAGAACCCGAAGATAGATAAGAGATAAATGTAAATATTGTTAAATTAAATCTACTAATACAGGGATTCTTGTCTTCCCAACTCCTTTCAAGAAGTGTTAAACTGAAAATATATAAAACTCTTATTCTTCCAGTTATATTATATATATGCGAAACATGGACTCTTACTTTAAGGGAGGAAAGAAGATTACGAGTATTTTAGAATAAAGTTCTTAGGAAAATTGTTGAGCCAAATGAGATAAACAGACAGGTCAATGGACAAAACTTTTGAATCCTGTTGATGATGGGACTAGCCCCAAACGCGCTAAAGATAAATAACTAATAGAGTTGAGGAGACGGACCTTTTAGGTAAATATTTCATAATTTTATATTTGAATTTTGAATGATACTTCAACGGAACTTCATTAGGTATCTTATTAATGTTGACAAGTTAATTTAGTTACACTCATTTACCCATATATGTCAGCGAGTGATAGGGGATCGCGCTTGTGTCTCAATGAGACATCTAATGGATAACTAAGATACTACCGGATGGAAACATTTTGACATTTAGCAACATATAAATTTTAATCGTGGTCATTTTCCTAGTATACTAATAGGATCGGTGAAGGGCTGTAAACATTTTTTCAAAAATATTTTCATGAGATCAACCTAAACAGCTTCATTCCATCGGAATTCGCTAATAAATAAATAAACAAATAAATATAAATACAAATATAAATACAAATACAAATATAAATATAAACATCCATCCATAGTAATTCTGCCCGAGAGCAGGTTTTTCACTGCAAGCATAACATTTTCATGTTATGCTTTGCAGTTTTACTAGGGAATTATAGATGTGATAGCTTCCCGTTGCTTTCCACACAGGTGGAGGATGATGATGGTAATGAAAAGGATGATGATAATAATGAAAAGGATGATGATGATGATGGCCGGATGATTTTCGGGGATCGTTGGACCATAAGCTTCCTGACACTTGTCTTACAGGTGAGGAAAACCCCGAAAGAAACCTCGCCCAGGAGCCTGTCCCGACCAGGAATCGAACCCGGGCCCACTGTGTGACAAGGCAGCACGCTACATATAAATAAATGTATTAATATATATATATATATATATATATATATCTCCACCGCTGTGGTCTCGAGGTAGCGTGTTGCCTTGTCACGCAGCGGGCCCGGGTTCGATTCCTGGTCGGGACAGGCTCCTGGGTGAGGTTTTTTAGGGGTTTTCCTCACCTGTAAGATAAATGTCAGGAAGCTTAGGGCCCAACGGTCCCCGAAAATTATCCCATCATCATTATCCTTATCATTATCATTATCCTTCATCGGTGTGGAAAACAACGGGAAGCTACCACACCGATAATTCCCTAGTAAAGCTGCACACCGTAGCATGAAAATGCTATGATTGCAGTGAAAGACCTGCCCTCGGAAAAAATTACCATGGATATATGTATATATAGATACACTAGCTAATGCCCGGCGTGCTTGCAACGCCTAAATAAATTAAAGGTTGATTAAATTGTACCGTACGGTATATGCTGAGACGAACCAAACATGGCGGTTGGGAGTCAGTTTTTAATTTCGGATTTCAGGTAAATCTCCACTTCTAATTGTCGGATTTTGATCAATTTTGGATCATACATACTTCGGTCTATTGTAATAGTACACACAGAGTTTTGTTGTGAAACAACGAAAAATATGCCAGTTAGCGCTATTTTCTTAATTGTCACTTCCTAGTTGTTTTAGAGGGTCCAATTGTGAATCTAAATCATCGAGAGACCCAATCAGACACACACACACACAATTTCATGAAAATCGACGTAGTCGTTTAGAAGGAGCAGAGTGACAAACACACGTACAGAAGAATTATATATATATATATATATTGTTTACTTCTTCGAACCACAAACCAGAGTTTGGTTTTGTCTCTAAAAGTAGAATATAGTATTTTAAGCTGGGAGGCGTGGTATCCATGTGGCATCACTGAGATGGCATTAATCTAATTTAGAGAGTGCGGCGCACCAAGAGGAAGCTGTCCAAGTGCTGTCATTGTCTGCTTCAAATTAAACTTTTACAATAAGAGAAGGCAACTCCATGGAGATTACATTTGGACCTGCGCATTCATATCCATAGGGCTTCTTACTAAAATAAATTCACATTAACTAGACTCATTAACAATATATTAGAGGTTCAAAACAAAATATTCTATGAAGAAGACATACTCCTAAAAGCAAGTTTTTCCTGTATGTAACACAAGAAACCGTCTATAGTAATATTATAAGCACTAATATATCTGTTAGTTTCTTGATATTTGATCACCAAATCAGTTTTTAATTCATTTTTTTATTATGTCTGTTTTTTACAAAATGTTATCTTCATCATCATCATCATCATCACCTTCTTCAGCTGCACAATATGCTACAGGTCGTCCTTCCAACGTCGTTTCGGTCTTCCTACATCTCTTCAACCTTCAGGTCTACAATAAAGTATCTGTTTTTGATAAACGATTATTTGGCATTCTTTGTACGTGTTCAAACAATTTACATTTATTTTGTATATTCTCTCGTTTATATTATATGCTTGTGTAATTCATCTCTTATATATTGACTTCACTTTTGAGCTCTTAAAGATACACCTGCAACGGATCTCAGAAATCTCATTTCTATTGTCTCAATTTTATGTTTATCAGATATCGTTGAAGGCCAAGTTTCAGACCCATATGTTAACGTTGGAACGGCAATTGTTTTGTAAAATTTCGATTGAGTTTCCCTTGTGATCTTATTTCTCAAATATTTTCTTATTGAACCACAATCTGTTGAAATTTCCTTAATTTCTACTCCATATCCAAATTTTGTAGGAACGATATCATGCTTCCCAGTTAATTAAATCAAGTTACTTGTTCAATGATGTTTGCTCCAATTACTATTTTTGTCCTTTTATGCTGAGTTCCAATAAATGCCATGGAAAAAATAAAAACGAAGTTAAACTTTATTCTACTGAAAAATACTGGGTATTCCGTCATGAAAGATATTCGAGATGAATTAGAAGGAAAACCAGCTGCATCATTTGTTTTAGTATTATCTGCAGATCCGTCCGTCCATCCATCCATAGTAATTCTGCCCGAGGGCAGGTCTTTCACTGCAGTCATAGGATTTTCATGCTATGCTTTGCAGCTTTGCTATGGAATTATAGGTGTGGTAGCGTCCCGTTGCTTTCCACACCGGTGAAGGATGGTGATGATAATGATAATGATAATGATGATGATGGCCGGATGATTTTTGGGGACCGTTGAGCCCTAAGCTTCCTGATATTTGTCTTACAGGTGAGGAAAAACCCCGAAAAAAACCTCACCCAGGGGAAGTTTGTACCGACCGGGGATCGAACCCGGGCCCGCTGCGTGACAAGGCAGCACGCTACCTCGAGACCACAGCGGTGGACTTCCTACAGATAATATCCACTATTTTCGTTTTGCGCTTGTGACATCCTGTTATGTAGAAAGAAGCTTTTCCAAGTACAAATCTTGCTTGCGTGACAATAGAAGGAGGTTTTACTTTGAAAGATTTAGAATGTATATTGTAGTTAATTGTAACGGTAACAATAAAGAAACTATCATGTAAATGTCGTACTTTTGCTTTGTACGTGACTGTACACAAGTAGGCTATCACTGCATGTTAGGCGCTACCAGCAGAAACACACTGGTTCCGTTGAGCAGAAATGGTTCTGTGTGTAGTGTACCTCATTTCCTTACGAACTAAGGCACTTTACCTGGTCATTACACATTTCTCTCACAATACAGAGTGTCCCATTCAAACCTCCCACATTTTAATTAATCATAACTAACAAAGTATGCGGAATTATGAAATGAGGCCGGTATTAAACGAAACAGAAACTCAAAGAATTTTCTTTGCCACACATTAAAACAAATATATATGTACACCATTAGTAGCACGAACAATATCAAGTCTGTATTCGATTTCGTGCCACGTTCTGTCCAACATGTCCATTGGTATTGTTTGAATTGTGTCAAGGATACTGGTTCGTAAATCATGAAGATCTTGTACTGGAGTCACAAACACACGATCTTTTACATACCCCCAGAGGAAGAAGTCCAGTGGAGTGATGTCTGGCGAACGTGGTGGTCAGCAAATTGGTCCGTTTGTGTGCAATCCATCTATCTGGGAAGGATTCTTTGAATGAATTCCGAACATCCAGGCTCCAGTGTGGTGGGGCTCCATCTTGCTGAAAGATTACTTGGGGGTTGCAGATCAGCTACTTGGGGGTACAAAAACTGTTCCAACATATCTTGGTATACCGGGCCAGTTATTAACTTCTCATGGAAGAGAAAGGACCTATAATCCTATTCTTCATCAGGCTGCACCAAAGTTTACTTTTGGGCTATCCGGGACTGTTCACGGTAGATGTATGGATTTTGCGTACCACAGATCCTTACATTGTGCCGATTAACAGATCCTGATACATGGAACGTTGCCTCGTCAGAAAACAAGACGTTTCCAAGAAATTGAGGGTCCTTGCCAATACGATCCAGCATTTCAATAGCGAATGCCTGTCGTAGTGGCCTGTAATCTGGCTTTATTTGTTGAACAATTTGCACCTTGCAGGTGTACAATCGAAGCCGCTTATGAAGCACTAGATGCACAGTTGATCTGGGCAAATTGAACTGCCGGAAAGCTTGGCGAATTGATTTTTGTGGACTTATCTGAAATCCTACTCTAATTTCTTCAATCTTTTCTTCTGAAACACGTGTACAAGCACGTCATGATTCTTTTTTAACGCTTCCAGTCGCCAGGATCGTCTCAAGCCATGCCTTAATGTTCTTCCCATCAGGTACATTTCCTCCATATTCTCACCGGTAATTTCTTTGCACTGTAGTTATTGACTTCGTCTCTGCATACCAGAAAACAGTTTGCACATGTTGCTGAGGAGTCGCCATTTTGTTTTATGTCATTATTGTCCAACATGAGACAGATGAATTATCTGCAACAATGAAAACAAAACTTATTTGAGTTTATCTCTCTTTTAATACAAACCTCCTTTCATAATTCCGCATTCTTTGAGAGTTATGATTAATTAAAATGTGGGACGTTTGAATGGGACACGGTTGTTAAAAATCTCATAAGTTATTAATTTGGTTCACTTATGTATGGTGTGCATTAGTAAAGGTATGCAAAAAGTAAACAGGCATAGGTGATGCTCTACTGAACAATATGAGATTGGTAAATTGAAGGCTTACAACGTCAGGATGGAGAGATATCAATGTCGACTTGTCTGTCACATTTCTATACATCATTAATGTATCTGGCTTATTAACAACACGTAGATATTTACATGTGCTCTACTCTTTGTTGGCCGCGATGGTCTAATGGTTATGTTATTTGCTTCTGGTCCCGAGGGTCGCGGATTAAATCCCGGCTGGCTCAATTAATTTTTTTAGCATGGAAAAATCCAAACAAGAAGAGATACTAGTTTGAAGTATTATAAAGCATTGACAGTTCCTGCACTACTTTATGGGAGAGAAACTTGGATAATGGCCAAAAAATACAAAGTAGCATACAAAGTGTAGAATGAACTTAGAAGAACAAAAACTTGCACAATATAGGATCGGATAAAGAATGATGATATAAGAACAGAGTTAAATATATCCACTGATTCATAAAATCAAAGCATATAGAAATAAATAGTGTATACATACAGAAAAAACGAATGTAACGATATTACCAAAAGCAGCATTTATCTACAAACCAAGAGGTTCAAGGAATGTAGGAAGGCCAGTGAAAAGATTGACAGAACAACTGTGAGGAGGAACAGGCAATTTGCCTAGCCCGGAAGTGAAAAAGAAGAAGAATATCCAAGGAGTAAGTACTGCGGGACGAACTTTAAGCCGTGGGTCCCGATTCTGAAGATGTTCAGGCTTGTAAAAGATCCTTAAGCCTTAATAAAGAGGTCTCTAAGCAAAATTAATCGACCTAAACATCCTATCAATACTTTAGTTGCCTGCTAGATGTCTCATTGGGTCGGTATGTTGACCGCATATCAGTCATGACATCTGTGGACAAATAACCGTAACTAAATGAACTTGGTTTAGTAACTCCTAACAAAAGAGAGGCTAAGGATCAACTATGGGCGGTCGCTAGATGTACTATTTCTTTATATGTACATACTTATTTAGAACTACGTATGTGTTTACTTTTATAACCTTTACTAGCTTATACCTGGCATGCATTGCTACGCCTAAAGAAATGAGATATTAAAGATTAATTAAATTGTACGTTGAGACGAACCGAACATGGCGGTTGGTAGTTTTCGATTTCGGATTTCAGGTAAACTTCTACTTCTAGTTGTAGGAGTTCGCTCATTTTTGGATAATACATACATCGGTTTATTTCAATAGGATATGCTGAGTTTCGCTGTCAAACATCGAAAAATGTGCCCGCTAGAGCGATATTTCAATTTTCACTTCAGATTAACTCCTACACCTAATGATTTTATAGGGTCCAATTGTGAATCTAAACCATCGGGGGACCCAATGAGACACACACACACAAATTAATCTAAATAGGTTCAGTCGTTTAGGAGCACTTCAGTGAGAAATACAAGTATATAAGAATTGTATATAAGATAGATAGCTGCAAGCGTCATCATAGACACATGTGAATTAACGAAACATAATGTACCTCACAATAGTTGCTAAATCTCCCAGCCACCAAACTGAATGCAAGCATGGCATCGGAGTGGAAGATACTGCCGCATCCTGTAGTCCTTGTATATAAGCCGGAAAACAGTAAAGATGGAAGTAATGGGATAGACAAATTTATTCCCATATTCTTTGTTAAAGATGAAACGTACAGCTGTTTGGTCAGATACCGGATACCAGATCAAACTTGAAGCCGGATAGCCGGCCGAACATTGTCGATTGGCGTATCGTAACAAGAAAGCTCGCAACGGTGGCGCACGAACAATCGGGCGAACTCGGAAGAATTCGGGTTTTTCCGTTCATGAGCGAAGTTAGTGTTTCATTGACTTCTTTAATTCATTACATACACGATCATTTGAGCTTATTAAAAAATGTGCTATTGTAATTTGAGTTTATTTTAAAGTATTTTATAAGTAATTCTAAAAAGATCTAGTGACGAAAAATAACATCGGAATAGAAAAGATAATAATAATAATAATAATAATAATAATAATAATAATAATAATAATAGCTTTATTTTACCTGGCAGAGTTAAGGCCAGGTTTAAAAAAAATACAAAAGAAAAGTCTTAAATCTAAATTACAATATATATATAAACGATTACAAGTTATGAATACAATACAATTAATATTTATACTGTATTTTGATTTACTCTAAATTTAACGAATTGAATATATAATATGTACAAGATATATAAAAAAACGAGGAAAAGATTAATGACATAGTATAAAATTAAATAAATAGAGAAAAATTAATTATTAGACAGCAGGTAACTGTATAAGCGTGACTTAAAGGTACCAAGTGTGCGGCAACCCCTGATATCTTGAGGAAGGAGATTCCAGGAGCGGGCGGAGGCTACTGTGAAGGAAGTAGAATAGGAGGAAGTGCTATGAAGAGGAATTGTTAGCAGACTGCTATCTTGTGACCTAGTGTCAATATTGTGGTAGGAGGATAACTTCTCAAATCTGGACGCCAGGTAAGTAGGAATGTAGGAATTCAGAAGCTTGAAAAGTAGCGAAAGAGAGTGCAATTTACGTCTGTCAGTAAGACGGAGCCAAGAGAGGTTATTAAAGTGTTCGGAAATATGGTCATAACGGCGGATATTGAAAATGAATCGAATGCAAGCCATTATGAACACGCTGCAGTCTCTGCGACAAGGCATAGTTTAGATCATTATATATAATGTCACAATAATCGAGAGTGTGGTAACACAAGATTCTGCACTAGGATTTGTTTTAACGAAACTGGGAGAAAATTCTTTAAACGTCTAAGATAATGTAAGATGGAGAAAGTCTTTTTACATATGTGTTTCACTTGTGTTTGCCAGGTTAAATTTGCGTCTAGATGTAGTCCAAGATCTATTACTGAAGAAGAATAAGGGATAATTATATTATTTATAGTAATGTTTGGAAGTGTATATATGTCAAAGGTTGTAAGCAGTCTTTGTTGTCCCATTAGAATTACTTGTGACTTGTTAGGATTTAGATTTAGACCGATACTTGAAGACCAGTTAAAGATGGATATGAGATCGTCATTCATTTTCATCAAGCTGTTATAGAGAGAATGAGAAGATGAATGTAGGTAAATTTGGAGATCATCAGCATAGAGGTGATAACGGCAGTGCTTTAGTACAGTTGGCAAATCATTTATGTAGATTGAGAAAAGAAGAGGTCCGAGAACACTGCCCTGGGGGACTCCAGCCGGCACGTTACGCCAAGTCGAAGATCTAGAGTTTAATGAAACGTATTGTTGACGACCGTGCAGGTATGAGTCGAACCAGGATACAGCGCTGTCAGACAAATGTAGGTGCTTGAGCTTTATCGTAAGTAAGTCGTGGTATATCATAAGTAAGATCGCCTTCATAGGAATAATTTGATATAAACAGTGTCGATCCAAACTTTGCTGTTTGCTTGTTATCCAGTATTAATTTTTTTCGTGTAAGTGTTGGAAAAAGAAATCAGATATGTGTGTATCAAGCAAAACTAACTTTTCTTTTTTCTTTTCTCTTTAATTATTTCATGTAATTGATCGACCTATTTATCAATTGGATGTTATGGTTGGTAAGTAGGTATATGTACATGTCTAACTCGTGAACACATCTTGGCAGGTAGCTACATAATATGATTCAAGAATATTTTCTTAACGTTACTGGTGTAAATTTTGTATGCTTTGATATAAAACATAGTTTTTGAATTAACTTCCGACTTACCCTGCAGAGAAATTGGTATTCATTCACCATAATTTGCCCTTAGTGCAGTACGAGTACTAATGTTTTTGTTGTAAAATGAAAATATGGTGATTCTACACCGTGTCCACAAATATAGTAACATATTTTAAACTACTACTAGTTCGCTTTGGTTAATCGTATCTAAATGAAATTGGTGACAATCAAAAGAGAAACTCAAAACGTTTTTGCTATACCTCATAGACATTGAATATGGCCTCCACGAGTGATGCTGCAGACCTCGAGGTGATATTCCCTTGCACGCCACACACCCTCCAACATATGTGAATAAATGGACTGGATGGCAGCAATGATACGAAGCTGGACTTCTTGCAGGTTTAAAGGCAATGGGGGTACATAGACACGATCCCTTATGTAATCCCATAAAAAGAAGCCACAGACCGTCAAGTCAGGTGACCTCCGCGGCACTTGTAGAAAACATTATCATCTCCGGCACGTCCAATCCATCGTCCTGCAAGCCGGTCATTCAGATGCTCCTTAACATGTAAATACCAATGAGGAGGTGCTCCATCTTGCTGAAAAATACATTCATTGCCTTCTTGTTGTTCCAATTGTAGAAATAACCATTCAGTGAGCATATCAAGATAATTTACATTCTTGACAGCGGCCTCTAGAAAGAAAAATGGACTATAGAGTTTACGCTTCGATACGGTACAAAAGACATTCACTTTAGAGGAGTGTCTTTCAACTTCCACAATGGTGTTTAGATTCTCACCCCCCCAAACCCAAACATTATGCCTGTTCACTTTTCCACTAACGTGGAAAGTTGCCTCATCACTGAAAATTATGTTTTCTGACAGTTCTTCATTATCCTCCATTCATGCCATTAAATGCTCAGAGA
Source organism: Diploptera punctata (assembly GCA_030220185.1). Classification (NCBI taxonomy): domain Eukaryota; kingdom Metazoa; phylum Arthropoda; class Insecta; order Blattodea; family Blaberidae; genus Diploptera; species Diploptera punctata. The sequence goes on from JASPKZ010010074.1 coordinate 55,694, forward strand.
AATCTAATCGCTTTGCAAGGTCATCAGATTTCAACTTATGCACTAATTGGAGTTTGTAGGTGTGGAACTTCAGTCGTGTACGTAGGATCTTAGATACGGTGGATTTAGGGATGTTTAACTTTTGACTAGCTCTACGGACAGACTTCTTGGGACTATGCACAAATGCCTCCCGCACTTGATCCACAATTCCTGCATCGACGGATGGTCTCCCTCAATGGCCTTTCCTTTGAATACATATGCAGCCACGATCCACAAAATCACGGTACCACTTCAAAATTGACTTCTGTGTAGGAGCCTGATGTTCAAACCTTCGCCTAAAAGCACGCTGGACCAACACCGGACTCTGCGTGGTGTGATATTCAAAAACGCACCAACTAAGTTCTTGGGATTCGCCATAACTCCTTAAAACTTATTTCATAACTTATTTAATAACAACACAATTTCAAAAGCACAGCAAACATTCGCATTTAAGCTGCCTGCTAAATGTCCAACAATGAACCCATATCGACCACAAAAAAAATGATTAAATTAAATTTAGTTTCTTATTGTTGTCCATTATTCTCCATTGTTGACATTGTTAACATGCACAAAACATTCTGAGTTTCTTTTTTGATTGTCACCAATTTAATTTAGATACGATTATCCAAAGCGACGTAGTAGTAGTTTAAACTATGATACTATATTTGTGGACACGGTGTATATCTTATGTGGATTAAATAAAGTACTTAAATTTTACATTTTTTTAATCCGATATTCGGCAGGATACTAGCTTATTATCCGGTATCTGGCCGGAAAGGTGGATACCGGATAGCTACCAGATATCCATTTCATTCCCATTCTTTATGCTGGCTTAGCAGTCGATGGGTTAGCAATCTCGAAATGTTCAGTAACACACCTCATATCGCTCATTTGCTGCAACAACGTCATAACTAAAAAATTGTGGATTTTGAGTTATTGGTACTTCATGAAAGACAAAACTCAGTTCTGTATTCAGAAAGAACGACATAAGTTATTGTATACAATGAGTTGGTATAACAATTTTATATTTATGACAAACACAGGCAAAGGTATATGGATTTCAAACCTTTAAATGCTTCTCCTGAAAAACTATGTTTTTTGAGTTATAACGTTGTTGCAGCAAATGAGCGATATGTCTTCTTCCACTTCTGCATGCTTTACCGAAACATCCTGTATATGACTTTTCCCATGTTTGTGTTGCATATTGACTAGTCTCTAAGTACTGGAACTGCATATTTTAAAACATCATGTTTTCGTAAGGTTCTAGTTAAAATTCTCAATTTTAAAATGAAAGTTTTCTTGAAAATAACCTCAACGTAGCGTGTGCATCTGTGATCACTTACGTGCACCATTTCGTGGCCTGGGGCCTTGTAAATAATGTATTCAGCGAGACACTTTAAGCTGACACACAGGATAAATTTTAATTCTCGGGGGTTGCTGTTCATTCCAACCACGAAATATAATATAGATGGTGAAAGTTATTTCTTTGAGAAATGTGCGGTCGGAGTCAGAACGTAAAAGTTAGTGTTATAAAAACTGCATCTCTATACTAAAACTAGCATGTTTTTCGTTACTTTTTCTTTTACAATATCTAGTGAATACATAGTACATATATTAAAGAGAACTTGGAAATTATAATAAAGTTTAAGTATATCGAATTTCAATACGACCTCAATATTGCTATTTTTAACGTAGTAAAATATTAATTTTCCTTCACAAAAATAAGTATAGATACTCTCTCATAAGTAAAGTTGTTTTCTCAGACAAAATTTGTTTATTCTTTACAGGGACTCTGCGATTTGAAGTCGCTCATTAGGTTTTTTTACTAAGTATACATTATATAGGCAAGTTCATATATTCCAATATAAATTCCTTATGGAATATAAAATCAAAATGTCTTGCGATCTTCAAATTGCAAATGTACCGTTGCCCCTCCAAAAAATATATTGTACAGATTTTCACCTAGTTCATAGGGGAATTAAAATTGATTTTTTCCTTTGGTACTTTTCAATAAAATACATATCATAATGCAATATTACAACAGTTCTTCTTGGGGTCTTGGTACTCCCTATCTTACCGATGTTAAATTTATAATTTTCTGGAGCGCTCATCTCCTAACTGCTCAAGATTGGTTAATACATTTTTTACTGCTTTCAGAATCAGCCTTTATTTAGCTATTAAAACAATTTGAAATAATTTGTGATTCACAGTTTTTCTTCTAAGCCCATGTTTCCCTTAACAGAGGTTTAGGCGCTCTCCCCCTACAGGGAAGAATTTGAACCATATTAATTTAGTTACACTTGTTTTCATATAGATGTCATTTTGAGTGGTCCGTGGTCAGCGTTCCGCCTCATACTGACATCTAGGAAACCAAGGTAGTACTAAGACGGGAAAATTCGGTAAAATTTGCTTAGAGGCCTTTTCATTCAGGCTTAAGGATCTTTTACGAGCCTGAAAATCTTCAGACTCGGGACCCACGGCTTAAAGTCCCTCCGGAGGACTTGTTCCTTGGATTTTTCCATCCTAAAAAAATCCATCGACCCCGGCCGGGTTTGAACCCGCGACCCTCGGGACCAGAGGCAAGGAGCATAACCACTAGTCCACCGCGGCCGACTGTGATTCATAGTTTTGTCACAAAAAAGAAGCGTTATGAAAATGTTGCAAAAATTTGAATATAAAAAAAACATTAAAAAATGTGTGGTTAAAATTCTTTCAAATTATTTTAATAGCTAAATCAAGGTTGTTTCTGAAAACAGTAAAAATGTTATTAACCTATCTTGAGTAGTTTAGGAGATGAGCGCACCCAAAAATTACAAATTTAACATTGGTAAGATAGGAAGTAACCAGTCCCCTTGTAATAACTAACACACTGGTACATATAACAACAATAATAGAACTTTTCTACATATCCAGTTTAACGTTTCAAGAAAAGTTTGGATGGCGGAGTCCCTATAAACTAAAACATGCAACATTTTAAACCCTTAACTTCACAATGTATCTTTTAAGTACATTTATTTATTTATTGTTTATAAAACCATAAAAACAAATGATTATAAATTACTTAAGTTCGTGTCAAATTACGTAATAATGTAACCTACAATAATAACTTATAGTTTTATATGATTTTGTTTTCTTTGCGGTCCGAAACATTTGAATAACTGACACGAAAAATTGTTTTGTCAATTTAAGGGTTAAAAATGGAGACTCATAACAGGTTCTGATTAAAAATCAGTAAACAAGGCTTATAGTCCAGTTTTTCAGCAGATCATATTAAATGAATCTGAAATTGCGCAGACTATATCGCTAATGCTGAAATACTGTTAATAAAGTAGATGTTTTCATATTAAGAAGATTAAAATTTACTGGTTATTTGGGAAAGCTTTTTACTGTAGTGTACGAGAGAGGAACTTTTTTTCTTTCATTCTTTAATTAATAATATAGTAGCTACATATTTATCCTGCATTTTAAAACAATTTCACATGTAAACCGATAAATTATGGTTTCTAAAAGATATACGGTCCGTCGCCGGGGGGGGGGGGATAGTCGGTGGAGTTCCTACCTTCTACTCCAAAGATCCGTGTTCGATCCCAGAGGGGCGGGGATATTTTAAATCTCCAACTTGGGTCTGGTTATGTGTCCTATCCTTGTTTTTATATGTATGAATAAGGAATCAGATTAAAGCGAAGCGAAAAGGAAAACAAAAAAAAAATGAATGAAAGAAAACAAGAAAGAAATATATGAAAAAATGACCAGGTAGGCCTATATATTTCAAATAAATTATAATATATTAAGAACAGATAAGTCTCGTAGATTGCGATGGACAGGGCATATGGCACGAATGGTGAATGAAAGTGGGACATGGAGACTCAGGGTAGGTGAACCAGGGGAAAAGCGTCCAGAAGGTAGGCCAAGAATGAGCTGGGAGAATAAATTTAACATGTTTATACAGGTGATGATGGAAAACGTTAGTTCAGGATAATAATGTAGGGGGAGTTTATGTCTGCACTGTTATAAAACTAGGTTCGATAGTGCCAGTGAGTTAGTTACTTTAATACAGGGTGATCGAAAAGGTTGCAGCTATTTCAAAAAATAATATGTCCCGTTGTAATTGAGATTAATTAATAATTTGACCTGCAAACTAATCGGGAACTCATCGAGTGACCTTCAGCCTATGTGCAGAACTGGCCCTTTCTTTTTTATTGTTCAGACTATCACAGGATATATTTAATTAATGTTGGGAAGTAAACATTATGAGGTATAATCATTAGAATTCATCGGAGAACATATTGTTTAAACAACTCACCTCATAGGATTCATGCTTCCATGATATCGCGATTTCAAACATAATCATGTTCATCGTCAGCCATAACTCCGACTGATGAAATTCTTCGGCCGTCAACTATTCTATTGTCGCCATCTTCAGTGCTGCCATCTATGGTTGAATTTATGAACTTCGAAATCAATGTAATTTCGTTAGGGATATCAAAATTCATTGATCTATTTTTGTTTTTCTGAATGTATATTTTTTCCCAAACTGTCAATTCCAAAGGTTTCTCTACTTGTTTTAAAAGTTTAGCTTCTCTTCCAATTTTATGATGTTCTAATAAACTATGTTTTTGACAAATACAACATTTCTTTGGCACCAATAAATAAATTTAGTCTGGGTAATCTTCTAAGTACCAATAAAAAAGTCAATGTTCCAGACAGTAATAAATCTGGAATTTATCAAATAAATTGTGAAGATTGCAATAAAGTTTATATAGGAAAAACAAAAAGGAATTTGGAAATTCGGACAAAAGAACATTTCAGAAATATTAAAAATTGTGAAATTGAAAAAATCTGCAATTGCTGCACATAGTTTATTAGAACATCATAAAATTGGAAGAGAAGCTAAACTTTTAAAACAAGTAGAGAAACCTTTGGAATTGACAGTTTGGGAAAAAATATACATTCAGAAAAACAAAAATAGATCAATGAATTTTGATATCCCTAACGAAATTACATTGATTTCGAAGTTCATAAATTCAACCATAGATGGCAGCACTGAAGATGGCGACAATAGAATAGTTGACGGCCGAAGAATTTCATCAGTCGGAGTTATGGCTGACGATGAACATGATTATGTTTGAAATCGCGATATCATGGAAGCATGAATCCTAATGAGGTGAGTTGTTTAAACAATATGTTCTCCGATGAATTTTAATTTATCACAGGATATGTTTACTTATACGTGCTAGAACAGTATGTTTTCCCGCAAGTAGACCAAATTGAAGAAGAAAATAACGTAACGTTATTCTTTCAACAAGATGGCGCGCCCCCACACTGTTCCCAACAAGTTCGTGACGCTCTGCATACAAGGTTCCTGATCGGTGGATTGGTAGGTCCAGTCATATTCAATAGCCACCTAGAAGCCACGACTTGACACTCCTAGACTTTTTTATGGGCATACGTAAAAAAATTGTGTACAGTGAACCGATCAGAGAGCTGCATCATTTAAGGCAAAGGATCACCGATGCTGTTGTAACAATCACGCCTGCAATGATCCAGCGCTGTTGTGCCGAAATAGACTATCGGCTGGATGTTTATAGAGCAACCAATTGTGCGCATATACAAACATTTTAAGGTAAGAAAAAAACCTTTCGAGTTGTTGAATTTAACAAAAATATTCGTTTTAATGTCTCAAATAGTTTATGAGCTAGATTGTTTGAAATTGCTGCAACCTTTTTCGATTACCCTGTATATACACAAAATTACATTTTAGCTATCACTATTATGCACATAATATCCAAATTTACATTAATTTCAAACTGACATCAATAAAAACTTAATACTGATATTATATAAATACCATTATGCCGCAAGATCTTCGAATTTATTGCCAGACTTAAGACAGAAGACTCAAGCAAAAATCATTGGACATCCAAAATTATTACGTATGATTAACAATATTAATCTTCCGGTATGATGCTGAAAACAATGCAATTCCTTGTCCATATTTTCGCAAAATCTTAGGATTTTAATTTTGTTCGAACATCGAAATAAAGCAAATATAAAAAATATGCGGTATTTTCAATACTAGTCGGTCGCAATAGACAATTAGTTATGTTCCTTGCCTCTAGTCCCGAGGGTCGCGGGTTCCAACCCGGCTGTGGATGATGGATTTTTTAGGATGGAAAAATCCAAGGAGCAAGTCTTCCGGAAGGGACTTTAAGCCGTGGGCCCCGTGTTTGAAGATTTTCAGGTTCGTAAAAGATCCTCAAGCCTGAATAAAGAAATCTCTAAGCAAAATTTACCGACCTCATCATCTTACTTAACCATTTTCCAATACTGTTATTTTAACACAGTTCCAATAATGGATCATATTATAATAATATTGTGAAAAGAAAAATTAATGTCTGAACCAGGAATCGAATCGGGGACCTCTAGTTCTGCAGACAATGTGCAGCCCACTACACCATTCTAGACCTGGCACAATTATTATAATATGATCCATTATTGGAACTGTGTTAAAATAACAGTATTGTAAAATGTTAAATAACATCGTTTGCTGCTTATAAAAGTGGCGGTGTAAAAATTCTCAAATATAGATACTTCTAAACGAAACCGGCCGTTGGCGATGGTAGTGACACCTACCTGACAGCGGACGAAATGAGAATTATAGATTTGTACATATGGAAAGAATTGTTAATGTTTGTGCCAGGTCTAGAATGGTGTAGTGAGCTGCACACTAGTCTGGAGAACTAGAGGTTCACGGTTCGATTCCTGGTTCAGACATTAATTTTTCTTTTCACAGTATCATCATATTAGTAATCTGCTAGATGTCTCATTGAGTCGGAATGTTGACAGCATACCATACAAGACATCTTTGGGAAATGAGCGTAACTAAATTAAGTAGGTCTAGTAATTCATAATAAAGGAGAGGTTAAGGCCCAACATTGAGCTTTTACACCATTACACAGTGATCCAGAATGTAAAAAACCGGCAAAAGTCGAATTTTTTACTTTTCATTATGGGGAAAAAACCTAAATAGTCATCTAGACAAATAAATGGGGTAGTAATCTGTTAAATAAATTATTCTCTATACTAATTATTAGGCCCAATTTCCGGACCGCGACGTTATGCATCACAAATACGGAATTTTTATGCCACATTTTGGACATACTACTAACACTTTTTGTGATAATTATTTTTAATGCCTCTCGCTATAATAGTGTTAAATATACTTATACCATCTTGCTAATGCGCAGATAAAGAGACCATATCTGAATTATAATAAAATTAATAAGTTTTATTTCAAACTTGTAAAAACGAAAGTTATCTTGAGTTATAATGCTTTCGCCACCATTTCCAACGACGATTTCTAAAGCAAAGTATATTTTAAAGTGTTGCTAAACTGGCATGTGTAAAACCTTTTGCTACAGTTTGCTACTTTAGATTTACGCAACACGTTAATGAACTCGTGTTGTGCAGATAACGCGTGACCTTGCCGCCCGTGAGCGTGTATGTGCTTGCATACAGGATGGGAATTCTGTCGCTACAATAACTTACAGCTAATTGCAGTATTGCAATGCCCATGAAATAAGGTAGTTCTTTAAGCTTGCTAATATCTCAACTTTCACACATATATCCAGTTTGTTTGATTTACGGTGGTATCTTATAGACTTCTACAAATCTAGAAGGGAACTGTACGAAGTTCTCCGTGGAAAATTAGGTGAAGGTCAGAATAATCAAATCAAACGTTTGTTTCAATTTGTATTCAATTCTATAAACATTGACAGTATCTTTGAATATAATGTGAAAAAGATTCGTGTAGAGATGACGCTATTCTGCAACAAACTACTTAACAAAAGTGAAAAGCATGAATTGTTTTAGTTCCTAGTTCATCTACCCCTACAGCTCTAAAAAAGTTGAAACTACAGGAGGCCGTGAGACCAATTAGTGATAAAATTGTCCACCTACGTATTTATTGTTTTAAATTGATTCAAATAAAGTTCAGTTCATTAAAAATGCAGTGATTTGTTTCGTATAATATATATTAACTCTACCTTTTGGATATTTTTTGTGTATACATTGTATGTAGTATACATAGAAGGCAGTGGTTTTTCATATAATGTTATTGTATTATTATGTAATGGTAATATTATTGTTTTCTTTATGTAATTATAATATTATTGTTTTCTTTTTGTTTTTTCTTTATACTATTACCAAATATTACTTTATTGTAACGGACTGTCAACAGCATGTACGGCTTACTGCCCGTTCGACCCATATTTGGAAATAACATTGTATATATCTTACTTTTAATCTAATAAAGTCCTATTTCTACTACTACTTCCCACATGCGTTTTGTAATATGTAATATTACAGTATAGTTATTTAATTGCAGTATAGTTATTTAGGTTGGCAACCCCGAAATGTAGGAAGTTGAACTTTCAATCATGGTCTCCATTGCTGTAAGTACGACAAAACGCACTATCGCGCAAAAAAAGTTTTTTTTACTTGCTTGTTTTTCTATTGTTCTATGGGTGAGGCTTTTATCGGGGTTCTTCCTCAACTGTAAGACAAATGTCAGGAAACCTTTAAGACCAAAACGGTCCCCGAAATCATATGGCCATCGAAATCGTCATCATTCATATTCATCTTAGGATTAGGGACTCTCCTGGCATCATCATCACCCATCATATCATCGGGGCAACGTAACCCCGCCTTCCAGGCGCCCCAACCTCAGACGTGGGTTACAAATAGGCCATGCCAGGAGAGAAACCAGGAATGCCGAAAGAAAAACCTGGGGCACTTGAAAGAAAAATAAATAAAAAAATTTAAATAAATGAAATAAATTGATGTTATAGGAAACTTTGCCAATTTAAGGGTTAAACTAATATAGTATTAAGGGAAGCATATCGTGAAGTGCCTCGCTGTGATATCATATTAGTTTGTGTAGACAAATTACCATAACATGCTTTCAAGTAGTGCCTCGGAGCGCGCTATCTTGGTTTTTGTTTATTCGAACATTGTGAATTAGAGGTAACTTAGCAACGCTTACCGTATGTCAACAAGTTGAACTTCCTGTCAAGTGTTGTTTCTGCTTTAAGAAGTTAGTTACACGTACCTTACAAAGTAAAGTTGCCATACGTTGGATGCAAACGTAGCATCGGTGGATCTAATTTAATCTGGAGTTAAGCGCGTCCGGCCTGCTCGCAGCAGATCAACACTTAATCCTCTACCGCAACAAAACCCTTTATGCTGATACAAATTATATCGCTTGAAACTTTGTTCAAACTTTATTTATATCAAACTAACTTTAATAATAATCATAAATGGAATATTATTATATAATATAATAATAATAATAATAATAATAACAATAATATATAATTCAATAGTGAGAAGTACTGTCACATATGGAGCTGGTGTTTGGAAATTCAAAAAAACTTAGAACAAAAACTTCCGTCGATGGAAATTGATTTCTTGAGGAGAGCAGCAAGATGTTCAAAATTAGATAAAAAAAAAGAAGAAATACTGTCATTCGAGAAAAAATGAATATTGGATATTCAATAGTGTGTCCACCGCTGTGGTCTCGAGATAGCGTGCTGCCTTGTCACGCAGCGGGCCCGGGTTCGATCCCCGGTCGAAGCAGTTTTTCTGGGTGAGGTTTTTATCGGTGTTTTTCCTCGCCTGTAAGACAAATGTCAGGAAAACTTTAAGGCGCAAACGGTCCCCGAAATCATATGGCCATCATCGTCAGCAGCATCTTCCTTATCATTATCATCATCTTCATCACCATCCTCCACTGGTGTGGAAAGCAACGGGAAGCTACCCCACCTACAATTCTCTAGTAAAGCTGCAATCATAGCATGAAAATGCTATGATTTCAGTGAAGGACCTGCCCTCGGGCAGAATTACTACGGATGGAAGACATACTTAGAAGGAAGAAGAAGAAGATGAAGAAGAAGATATAAACAATTAAATTGGTATGGGCACGTACGAGGAATGCAAGAAGAAAGGTTACCCAGAAAAACCTTGGAATGGTGTTCACCTGGAAGAAGAAGGAAAGGAAGACCTCGAAATTCGTGGATGCAAGAAATAACTGGAATGAGAACTAGAGGACTGGAGGACATGGAGTGGATGGATAGAGGCGAGTGGAGAAGGAAAATAAAATTGTAGGCACAGAAAGATGCGTAATCATTAAAAATCTGTATATAAATAAAACATAATAATATAAATAAATATCCTGAACTTGTATCCACCCCAGGGTCGGAATGAGGGATGAGATGAAATGAAACCCCTATATAGAAGTCTGTGAATGACAAGGGTGCCGGCCGATCACGCCTGACGCACCATCACTGGGACAGATGAACGAAATGAAAGACACGAGTATGAAGAAATGGTGGAATGAAATTGTGGCAGGAAATATGGGAGAAACTCCCGAGGAAAACCTGCCCAATTTCCGTTTCGTCCACCACGAAATCCACATGGAGTGACCGAGACTCGATCTCGGGATTCCAGCGGCGAGAGGCGAGCGTCCGATCGCTTGCGCCATGGAGCCGCCTAGTAATAATAGTGCGCCGCGTTGCTACCTCTTCTCACTGCCTGGTTACCAAAATTATTAAACCATGTGAACTGCAACCAATTTGCGCTGCCGTGTTTCGATCTACTACCTACCTTGTATATATATATATATATATATATATATATATATATATATATATATATATATATATATATATTAGCATAGAGTTGATAACTATCAGTACTATTCATAATCCTTTGCCCGGGCCCATGAGAGGCAAAGATTGATTCATCCTTCCTATCCAAATTCATAAACATTAATCAATAATAATTCTTAAAACACGCTGCAGTAATTTATGATGGTTAGTTAACCTGAATGTACTATTATCAACCATGAAAACTAGATGGGAAAAAGGAGCTCATATAACTTTTGAGCAAGCTTATGTACAGGCGATTCTATTCCAGATGAGTGGAAGTTATCGTATATTAGTGCAATATACAAAAATAAAGGGAATAAAAGAGATCCAGCAAACTATAGAGGGATCAGTGTTATGGCAGCAATTAGTAGAATAGTGGAATGCAGGCTTTCACGGCCGGTAATCATGGTAATAAAAGATTCCGGGCTATGTGGCCGTGGTCTATAACTGGCGTTTCTTCCTGACGTTTCTCCCTCAACTGCGGAGGGCATCTTCAGTGGCGAGCGCTTACAGCTGTTGTTTCCCTGTCGTAGACTCGACTGCGAGTCTGAAGTTTGAAAAGTGAAATTAAATAAATACATAACTTGATGATTCGAATACTAAAGAAGAAACAATAAATAATACCAGACATAACATAATTTACCCAATCAATCTCTCATAGATACTTTTAGTCCAGCCAAGGATGCTTTACGCTGGCTTGCCGGACCAAAACCCAAAATACGCAGCAGTTATCGTATAGGGGCAGAAACTAGGGCTGATATAACAAAAACTAAACAAATTATAAGCACATGTGAAATGAAGATTTTAAGAACTATTCAGGGAAAACATTAATTTATAACATACACAATACAGAAAGTAGAGACAAATGTCATATTTAAAAGACATAACCAAAATTAATATAGATAGACGAAAATATTGGAAAGGTCGTACAGAAAGAATGGAAGACAACCGACTTGCAAAAAGAGCTAAAGAAGATAGATCAATGGACGGGAGAAGAACAAGAGGAAGACCAGCCAAGAGATGGTTAGACAGTGAATGCACATCCAACACGTCTTCCTCCGAGAAGTGATTTTGGAAATTAACAGGATGAAAATCCTGCAAATTATGAATTAGAAGTCCACCGCTGTGGTTTCGAGGTAGCGTGCTGCCTTGTCAGGCAGCGGGTCCGGGCTCGATTCCCGGTCGGGCAGGCTCCTGGGTGAGGTTTTTTTCGGGGTTTTTCCTCACCTGTAAGGCAAATGTCAGGAAACTTAGGGCTCAACGATCCCCGAAAATCATCCGGCCATCATTATCATCATCATCATAATCATCCTTCACCGGTGTGGAAAGCAACGGGAAGCTACCAAACCTATAATTCCCTAGTAAAGCTGCAAAGAATAGCATGAAAGAAAATGCTATGATTACAGTGAAAGACCTGCCCTCGGGCAGAATTACTATGGATAAATAAATTAGAAGAAGAGAAGAAGAAGAAGAATATAATCAACAAGCTGCAAGATTACACAACAATAAAGAATAACTCAACATGATAAACAGTGCCAGAGAGTTAGGTGTGATATATATATATATATATATATATATATATTCAATCAGTCTAGTCGACTTGGGTTCATCATGCTCGCCTCTGGTTCTAGATTTCTCTGAAAAATATTGTCAGTCCTTTCATGCCCATGTATGAATTGCGATTCTAACGACCTTAGATGTTAAAGAGTGTGGTTAAATAAAATAAAATTACATAGAAAAGTAATCACTATGGAATAAATAATGTGAAAGATTCAAGCTAAAAGCTATAAACACAGCGGATAAAATATCAGATAGGAAATGGAAAAGAAAACTATAGCTTATAATATACTATTGTCTTCCCATTAACTGTTATTCCTTCATAAAAAGCAAAGTTATTACTTCATAATGTGCAATAATAAATAGCAAATAGAAGAACCATGTTTTTTTTCGGTTAATGATATCCCCAGAGTGTTCTATTTCACTATGACATATTTGAGAGAAAAGTTAATTTCGTTTCTTGCTATCTTCTTCTTCCTTCCAAGTATTAGGCCAAGGCCTGTTACGATCCTATAGAAAATTTTCCCTCCAGCGTTTCATAGGACGGCCCAGTGATCTTGTCCTCTTGGTATATAATTATAAACAGCTTTGGGGATCCGATTTGAACTCATTCTTTCAAGATGGTGTTTCCAATTTAGTTGGTACTGTTTAATATATTCCAAAATTGGCGTAGTCTTCAATTCTTTTAAGATATCGGTGTTCCTTTTCCGATCCCATCTGGTGTAACCCGCTATTCTGCGCATGAATCTCATTTCACAAGCCGTTATTCTGCTTTCATGTTGTTTTTTTAGTGTCCATGCTTCACTACCATAGGTCAACACTGGTCTAGCCAAAGTGTTATATAAACGTAATCTGGTGTTTTTTTGTACAAGGATGGTTTCATAACTTGATTAATAATTCCTAAACTTTTATTATAACTAGTAACTTTTTCAGGGATATCCTTTTCATCCCAGATAGAGAGATAATATCCAAGATATTTAAATTGATTAGATTTCTCTAAAATTTTATTCTGGAGACGATTTTACTTTGTATGGGGTCCTTCCCATGAAATGCCATAATTTTAGTTTTGTTAATTGATATTTCCATATTAAATTTGGCACCTATTTTTTGTAAATTATAAATTGATCGTTGCAAATCATTTTCGGAAAGTGCCAGGAGAGCTAAATCGTCTGCAAAAAGAATAGCATCGAGTTTGAGGTTCCTATTGATGGGTATATATCCTCGTTGTGTTTTCCTCCATTCATTTATTAATTTATTCATGTATATAATGAAAAGCACCGGTGAAAGTCCACATCCCTGTCTTACTCCAGTGTTGATCTTTTCCCAAGAAGATAATTTGCCATCTTGTTTAACAGAGATTTCATTATCTTTATAGATGTTGAAGATATTAGTAATATATTGTTGTGGAACGTTATCATCAGCTAAAATTTGTAGTAATATATTTCTGTCTACTTTGTCAAAAGCCTTTATGAAGTCTCGTTTCTTGCTATAAACGATGATAAGGTAGTAATTGTCACCATGAAAGGTATCACGTAATACTACTAATCATATTTATTTTAAGTACTATCGTGGATTCTTTCCCCTTAACTTTCTGTTACTGTAGACTATTTCGTTATTTATTTTTATGTCTCAGAACATTTTATAACAATCACGTTAAAGAAAGAGACGATAATGTTTCATACTCTTATCTGAGAGGTATTGAGTTTCATTCTGAGAATCGACAAACGTGATGGGTTTATTCATGGTTTCATGCAGTCGTCAAAACAGATGCTGTTTGGAATTTCATTAGTACGATCCATATCACAATTAATCATGTTTCATAATGTATAACTATTATTAATATATTTACACTAGACGCATTAATAAACACAGCTTTCGGGTATACTCCCTAATATTTATACCAACTCTAATATATACCCTTAAATAATGTTGAGTGATTCCGGGTTACGTGGCCGTGGTCCATAGTTGGTGTTGATACCAGACGTTTCGCCCTCAACTGCGGAGGGCATTATGAATACCGGCCGTGAAAGCCTGCATTCAACTATACCCTTAAATGTTCACAACATATATATATATATATATATATATATATATATATATATATATACATATATCGATGCTATAATATTTTACATACAGCAATGAAGGCCAATGTGACATGAAAATTTAAAAAAATATATTCAGGATTGTTTCTGTTACATACACACAAGTATCCTCAACCCAAATATACAATTTTTCATATCGAGGCTATATTATTTTGGTTTTTTAGCATTAAGATTTGTTACAATGAATGAGGAACTGGCCCATAGCATCAACCTGCAGATGGAAGACCAGAGACTTTTCTGGAGTCCACCATTGATCAGTTGCTTTCACTGCAGCTAAGTGTCGATCCACCCTTGTTGCCTTATCCGCCGTTTGCACCCATACCGTAGGTGTCCTACTCTGCTGCATCCGCCTTTGGGGTCTTCACCGTAACCCTGGCTAGGGACCCTTACAATGTACTATCAGCCGGGTTAGCTGAATCTAGGTTTTTAACAAGGTGTTATTCCTTTCCCTCTTCCTTTCTCATCCGGCAATGGTGGAGTTGAAAATAAAAAATAAAATCATAATATTACAATTTAAATAATTGTTTAATAATAACATCGAAATAAATAAGCGTTACAACTATAAACTAAATATTCTTTTTGAATGTTTACTTACTATAGAAGCCACGAGATGGTAGTGCGATAATTCCCATACGGAGTAGAATGGGATATATAAATTTCCGATTGAGGGTCTTTCCACTTTTCAGCGGTTTCCCTTTTACCAGCCGGCTGCTGGCCCTTCACATCCACATGTGTCAATCACAGAGGTAGATGATCAACAGCCAGTGTAGGGGTGACATGTGGTTAGCATGTCGAGTCCCCCAGCCGTTACAGCTGGTTTCCTCAACCTGGAGCTGCTACTATTGTAGCTACCCAATTGCCTCACGATGCTGGGTGGGCACCGGTCCCATACTGGCCGAAATACCATGAGAAAATTTCTTCCCCCATGGAGACTCGAACCAGCGCAAGTCCCGTAGCTCTGCGCCAAGGCTTCCTACCTTAACCGCTCTGCTACGGCGCGGGACGGATATATAAATAATAATAATAATAAATATAATGAGAAGAAGGGACACGGAAACAAACAAAGAAGTATTAAAATGGACACCTTCTGGAAAAGGGAAACGTGGTAGACGGAAGTCAACGTGGATAAAGGGAATTCAAGACAACTTCCTTAATACTTAGTACAGGCTTTCCACTTTACAGCAGTTTGCTCTTGATTCCTGCTTTCCAGAGATTCCTATCTTCCCATTGACCATTTTCCATACCCCTCTTCATCATGGCATCATATATTCCCTCATACCATGCTCTTCTACTTCTCCCCCTCTTCCATCTGCCTCGTATCATTCAATCTAACACATGTTTAGGCCACTGGTCTTCCGACATCCGTTGTACATGTCCATACCACTGTAGAACTCTCTTTGTTATCCTATCGATAACAGTTTCTTGTGCATCCATTTCTTGTCTGATATATGTATTTCGAATATGTTGTAGCCTGGACATTCTCATACTTCTCTGTAATCCATCCATTTCTGTCGCCAAGATTCTTTTCTGCATCCTTTCATTTATTGTCCAGCTTTCTGATCCATATGTAAGTATACTTTCTATTATTGTCTGTATAATCTCTTTTTTTTTCTGGTCAAATTTCTATTCCATAAAATGCCATTCAGGGATCTAATCGCCTTCCTTGCACAATTTACTCTGTTAATAATATCTTTTTCACAAGTACCAGATTTATCTATTATAGATCCAAGATATTTAAATTCTTCAACACATTTAATTATCATATTATTTATTTGTAGGTCTTCTGAATTTCCTCCGATTACCATATATTCTGTTTTAATATAATTTATCTTCAGTCCACCTACCTCAAATGCATCGACCAACTTTCTGATCATATATTCTATATCTTCTTTATCTTGTCCTATTATAATCTGGTCATCAGCGAATAATAAATTGTGCAGTAAATGACCATTAATATTGATTCCCATTCCCCTACATGGCTTATTCCACTTCATTAATACATCTTCTAAATATATCTTGAACAATGTTGGCGACATCCCGCATCCTTGTCTTAATCCTTTTGTTATATCAAATTCTGAGGATACTCTATATCCAACCTTAATACTTGCTTTAAAATCATACATTCTTTTTATAAAATGTACAAGACATTTAGGTATTCCAAACTTCTCCATTGCCACCCAGAGCTTGTTGATGGGTACAGAGTCATATGCCTTTTCCAGGTCTATAAATGCCATATGCACTTATTTCCCTTTAGCCAACATCTTTTCCACAATCTGCCTAATCACAAATATACTATCAAGGCACGATTGACCTGCTGTGAAACTTGTTAGTTCTTCTGTAATTTTATTCTGTATTAGTTCCTCCAATCTAATTTTAATAATTGTACTTAACATTCTACTAATTGCTGCCATAACACTGATCCCTCTATAGTTTGCTGGATCTCTTTTATTCCCTTTATTTTTGTATATTGCACTAATATACGATAACTTCCACTCATTTGGAATAGAATCGCCTTCTATCACTTGGTTAAAAAGTCTAGTTAAAATTCTTATAACTCCTGAACCACCATATTTAATTAGTTCCATGGTTATTCCTCCTGGACCTGCCGCTTTTCCATTTTTTGCTGTTCTCAACACGTATCTTACCTCGTTTTCTGTTATAGGTTCTATTAAGTTACCCTTTCCATTATCCAGTGTAGCATAGTCTATAAATTCTCTCCTAGTTTCTGTTAAAAGCAAGACAACATAGTAAAGTAAAGTAAAGTAAAGTAAAGTATTCCCACTACAGACCTCAGGAGGCCCTTGGGGTAGTGGGAGGTTAAGGCTCCCACTATTTCTAGACAATCGGCACTTGATGTCAGCCGGGTTGTCAGCCCTGCGTGACGGCCGCCTTTACCCCAGAGCAAGCGTCTGGTACTCATTTCCGTTAGGGGCTGAGTCGACCTCAGGGCCATAGTGCCGCCAGAAGGTTTGGGTCAGTTTAAAAATCCTGACCCCACCGGGACTTGAACCCTCGACCTTCCGGCTTGTAGTGCAGTGCCTTAACCACTACGCTACGGCGTGCCCCACAGCAAGACAACATAAAGAAGAAAAATATGACAGACGCAGGCACGCAAGACCGGGAAGTGTGAAGAAAAAAATGTTATTTTGGTTGAGGATACCTGTGTAAATAACACAAACAATCCTGAAATTGAAAATAATAATAAATAATAATCATAATAATAATTATAATAACAATATTAATAATTTTAACAACAAAGATTGAAAACAAAAGTGAATGTTTTCGCAGGTAGAAGACAATTAAATTGCTCTATTAATTTGTTTAATTTAATGAGTAAATATACCCATTTTGCATGGCGCTCAGCAAGTCAAAGAATGGGTCGTGAGCTAGGAACTTTTATTTGCTCTCATCAAGGGTACAAAGTAAAAAGAATGAGGTTTTAATTAAAAGGAACAGCAGTCTCTAATGAGTTCTAGTGAAAACACTCTAGCGATCTCTGAAATTTCCTACAAGACAATGTCTTTCCAACACTTGGGTTTATATCACGTCCCAAGTTTAATGTCTTTTATTTGTCGCTCTACTTAAACCGGACAGTAGGTATGTTTTTTTTTTATTTTTACAATAATAACACTTAGTTTATAACCAAAGTTAAATATGTATGTCGAATCACATCTTTTCACATTTATTTTTATATTTAATACGTTTGTTAAGTACAGGGCTATTCAGAAAGAAGGAACAGACTTCTAACAATTATTTCTTCCAAAATACAAAAAATAGAAACACAATTCCAACATTCCTGGAAAAAGTAAAGTTTGAAGTTCTGATAACGGCCGCATTGGCGCTGTTGCTTGTCATGTTGATTGTTTGTATTAAAATGGCGACACAACAGGACGTTGGATTGGAAGAGGAGGAGCGGAAGATCAACTTCATTGCCGGTGGCCTCCCAGATCATCAGACCTAACCCTGTGTGATGTGTGATTTTTATCTGTGGGGTTAAGTAAACGACCGTGATTTTACTCTTTAAAATCTGCGACAACGAATTGTTGAAGTTGTGAATTCGATAACTAGAGACCAGCTGATCCGTGTGTGGCAAGAATTGATTCTCCGTTTTGGTATTTGTCGTGTAACAAATGGTTTTCGTATTGAATGCATAAAATATTAAAATTTCAACTTTTCCCTTTCCAGGAACGCGGAATTGTGTTTATATCTTTTGTAGTTTGGAAGAAGTAAATATTTAATATATGTTCCTTCTTTCTCATTCACTGAGAGTAGTTAATAATAATAATAATAATAATAATAATAATAATAATAATAATAATAATAATAATAATAATAATAATAATAATGAATATTGGTCATTCAATAGTAAGATATATACAGTATAAGCAATTAAACTGGTATGGGCACGTACGACGAATGCAAGAGCAAAGTTTACCCAGGAAAACATTGGAATGGTGTCCACCTGGAAGAAGGAGGAGAGGAAGAGCTCGAAACTCGTGGATGCAGGAAATAAGAACTGGAATGAGAGCAAGGGGACGGAGGACATGGATTGGATGGAGAGAGACGAGTGAAGAAGAAAAATAAAACATTAAAACTCTGTATATAAACAAATAATAATAATAATAATAATAACAAAAACTAATCGTTATCTCAGTCAAGACTCAAAACGATTAGTTCTTGTTGCAATTATTTATTTTCATATCTAATTAAACAAAAATATTATAACTTGTACGAAAAGCTAACATATTTTACTATGTAAGAGTTAAATATAAACTAACTAACTCACTCACTGGCACTATCGAAACCGTAGGTTCATGTCATAAGCTCTCCATATATCCCTATAATGAGTTAATGTTCCCAATCATTCCCTGTATAATCTACTTCCCTCAAATCGTGGTTAACGTTATTCTTCCACCTCATTCTTGGTCTACCAACTGGGCGTTTTCCCTCTGTTTTCCTACAATAAGCTTCCATGCACGTCTTTCATTCCTCATTCGTGCCACATGTTCTGCCCATCGCTGTCTACGAGACTTAACTGTTCTTATTATATCTGGCTTCCTATAAAGACCATGTAGTCTTCTGTATTCACCTGTTTGTTCATTTCTCTTTGGTCCATAAAAATTCCTAAGAACTTTTTTCTCAAATACTCGTATCTCCTTTCCTCCCTTAATTAAGACTCTATGCTTCCCATTCATATAATATCCACCCATAGTAATTCTGCCCGAAGGCAGGTCCTTCACTGAAATCATAGCATTTTCATGCTATGCTTGCAGCTTTACTAGGGAATTGTGTAGGTGTGGTAGCTTCCCGTTGCTTTCCACACCGGTGAAGGATGAAGATGATAATGGTAAGGATGATGGCCATATGATTTCGGGTACCGTTTGGACCTTAAAGTTTTCCTGACATTTGTCTTACAGGTGAGGAAAAACCCCGATAAAAACCTCACCCAGAAAAACTGCCCCGACCGGGGATCGAACCCGGGCCCGCTGCGTGACAAGGCAGCACGCTACCTCGAGACCACAGCGGTGGACTCCATATAATATAACTGTGTAGAATTATAGTTTTATATATTTTCAATTTAACGTTTTTTTCGTTTTTTTTAAAGAGTTGAACCAAACTTAAATTAAAACAGGAACTTCCTTTATATTAACCCTTAAATTCGTAATGTATTTTTTTAGATACATCAGTTGGTTTAGTTAATTTAATATTTTAAATAAATCAGAAGAAAACAAACAAAAATAAACGACTGAAATGCATATATAATTATACAATATAGCTAATAATAAGTTACACAATATTCCGTTTTCACTGCGGTCCGCTACATTCAAATATCTAACAGAATAAATTTGTGTTTTATTCAGCTTACGACAGTGGAACAGTGAAGTCAAGTCAAGGCATCCTAGATACACCGAGTACGCAAACTTTCCTGTTGGCGGTAACGTCAGCTCCTGTTACTGGTAGTAAGGATCACCGACGAGCCAACGCGAACTGGTGGGCAACCTGTGGTCAACCTTGGCGTCTTAAGCGCTACTGCTCGCCTCTCTCTACTCCAAGTTGGATTGAAATCTTTATTTTCTTCTGATAGCTGGCTGAAAATAGTGAATTGGTGAATAGTGTTGTGCAGCGTGTCGCTTTTTTCCGGGTGGGGCCTGGCGGCCACACCCATTAAAGAGTATTCAGTGTTTTTCAGTGAAATTTTTTCAGTGTTGTGTTTATACAGTGGTGTTTGGTTCCTGCAAAGCAACTCTATTAACTGCGAGTGCTTTGTTAAGCCTTGTTAGTTCAGTTTCAATCAAGCCAAGTGCTAGTGTAGTAATAAGTAATTAGTGCTGAACAGTCTTACCATGGCTGCTTCACTAAAAAGCGTAAGTGCCGAGCAGGCTATGGACCTTGAGTATGAGGAGCCCTCGGCCTACGAACTTTGGGAAACTGCGCTCAAAAAATTTGAAAGATATGTAGTTAATCAAAATTTTCCACCTGAATCAAAATACCTAGCAGTAGCTAGCGAGGTGCGTGGTTCCATCGTTATAGTAATCAATTTCATAAGCACGTTCCCAAATTTCGGTCAGTCCGATTTTGCTCGTGATGTTACACATGATTGCCTAAAAAGATTAAGTGAGATTAAGCTCAATATGAAATCTAACCAAGATTATTTTGAAAAAATGCTACATGAATTGAAATCAATACTTATGGAACTCCCTGTATCCTGTTTTTTCACAGGTGCAGATCAAATTCCTACAGCGAATACAGAATATGTACCTGAACCTAAAAAGATTAAAACACATGAGAAAGAGAAACCATCCCAAAATAGTTCAAATGATAACATGAATACAAATTCAAATAAAGAGAAACCATCCCAAAATAATTCAAAAGATAACATGAATACAGTTTCAAATAAAGAGAAACCATCCACAAATAAGGCAACTACGGTCACATCACGACAAAATGAGGTGTCGGCTGTGCCAGTGCAAAATAGATTTTCAATTTTATCCGAATTACCGGATTCAATGGACACAGCCGACCCTCAGGCTCCTCAACCTGGACCGTCACGGGACAAGCAGACTACAGCAGCTACCAGGCGTAGTGATCAACCGTCCAGGAAGCCTCAAGTAATGCCGCAGCCGAAAAGGGAACCACGCCCACCACCCATAACGGTGATTGGGCATGGTGACCTTTTCAGGATGAATAGGGAATTAAAAGGAAAATTTGAAAAAAGACGTAAAAGTAGTTAAAACCCAGGACGGTTTGAGATACTACGCTACCTCGGAGGCAGACTTCCATCTACTCAAAGAATACTTCAAAAATGCAAAGAAAGAATTTTATACATTTCAACTCAAAAAAGATCTGCCTCTGAGGGCTGTTCTAAAGAGGCTTCCCTCCAGCATCACTGCTGATGAAGTCAAGGAAGAACTTAAAGAACTAGAATATCCAATAATATCGGTAAAGCAAATCACCAAAAAAGAAGGGAGAAGTTATTACTCCCTTACCATTATATATCCTGGAACTTCAGAACAATGATGCTGGTAGAGAAATATATAACTTTAAACCGCCTCTGTTTGACAGTGGTGGCTGTGGAACCATACAAACCTAAGGCTGGCATGAAGCAGTGCTTCAGATGCCAGAAGTTTAACCATACTTTCATGGGGTGCTCCTTGACCCCATCTTGCGTAATTTGCGCTGGTACTCATAGTCATCGTGAGTGTCCGGTGAGAACCGCGGCACTCACGGACAAGAGCCTGCTGAAGTGCGCAAACTGTGGGGAAAAGGGACATCCCGCTTCCTACCGGGGTTGTGAAGCCTATAAGAAAGCAAAAAGAGACTTATGAAAAAAGAAAACCAAACCAAAGTCCAACAACCCCGGCGTCCCAACCTCGAACTTTCACAACAAAAACCTGTTAATCCTACAGTCTCATATAGTTCTATGGTAAATTCTGGCATCACAGTTAAACCTACTGCAGGCACTGACTCCACGTCAGCCAGGGTCTGTGGCTGCTATACCAATGACGGATCAGGGACAAAAACTTTTCCATGACATTCAGCCTCTGCTGAGTGGTCTGTCGACACCTATGGAGAGGTTTGTGTTCCTGACTAACCTGGTGAACTCATGTTTCGGAGATGGCTAGGCATCCTTCACAAAGCTATCTTAATGTCATGGCATTTAATGCCAATGGTGTATCCAACCAGATTCATGAGTTAATTACTTTTATACAAACAAGAGATATCGACATTCTTCTTCTGAACGAAACGCACTTAAAACCAAGAATGAAATTCCAAATTCCGCAGTACTACACGTATAGGAATGACCGTCTTGATGGTCCCCTTGGAGGCACTGCCATCTGTATCAAAAAGTCCATTGGCCATAGGGTGGCCCAAATCCCGGGACTTCAATTTATTGAAGCCACGGGTATCTTCCTACCAATCACAGACCGCGAAACATTATTCATAGCAGCAATCTACAAATCTCCTCGAAGACTTCTGACAAGACACGACTTAGATATCCTCACTTCTATCTCCCCAAACTATCTGCTTGCGGGAGACTTTAATTCAAAACATCATTATTGGAATTGTCGTGTCCAGAATGTCTCCGGTACAATCCTTCAAAACTACTGCCAACTTCATAACATTGAAATCTCTGCTCCAAGGGAACACACACTGTTCTTCCAACACGCCTACGGTCTCACGTCCGATATTTTGGACATAGTTCTATCGAAGAATGTTGCTATTTCACCACACATCACTACTGTTACAGACGCACTTGACTCTGATCACACGCCAATACTTTTTAAAATTTCATCCACATTTTTATTGTCCTCCCCATTTAAGTTACAACAACATTGCACAGACTGGCAGAGTTACACTAACATGCTTAACCAATGGGTTATGCCTACACTCTCTGGCGAGTCTACGGAACAAATAGAACACACTGTCCTTAATCTACAGGCCACAATAAAAACGGCCATTACACTTGCTACAACGCGACCAAAAGAAACTAATAATACGCGAACAAAATATAACGATCCAGCACTTCAAAATTATTTAAATCTAAAAAGGCAGTACCAAAAATGGTACCGCGATTTCGGAGCTCCACATCACAAACAGCAATACAATCACTATGCTCATTTGGTCAAAAGCCGGCTTAAAGAGCTGAGAAATGCTGATTGGGATTCTTCCCTTCAGCAATTCTCAGACAAAAAGACTCCACCATGGGAGATAATAAAACGCCTCAAAAGGAGTCGAGCTCCGCCTCCTCCCTCAGCCATCCAGTCGGACGGAACTTGGGCGTATCTCCCTAGGGAGAAGGCCCAGGTTCTAGCCGACAATTTCGCGAACCGGTTTAGACCTCATGAGCTTACAACACCGACTCACGAAGCTGAGGTGCAACATACAATCAGTACTTTTCTAGAAGCACCTATTCCTATACCCCATCCTGATGTACAGCTTTGTGAACTCAAAGCTATTGTACATAACCTCCCGTCCCACCGTGCCCCTGGTCATGATCAGATTTCTAATCTGGCCATAAAACACTTACCTGAAAAAACCTTACTCCTACTCCTACAAATAGTGAATCTTTGCTTTCGTTTCCACTACTTCCCGGAAGTATGGAAGAAAGCAAAGGTAATCGCTATTCCTAAACCTGGTAAAGACCCAACCATACCGGACAACTTGCGTCCAATCAGTCTGCTACCAGTGCTGGGAAAAATTATGGAAAAAATTATTTTGGCAAAATTAAAAATTGCAATTTCTGAGAGAAACCTTATTCCTACTCATCAGTTTGGATTTAGAAAAGCACATAGCACTCCACTGCAGCTCGCAAGACTGGTTGACCATGTTGTTACGGGCTTCAACGCTAGGAAAAGTACTGTGGCAATATTTCTTGACATTGAGAAAGCTTTTGATACTACTTGGATAAATGGACTTATTTACAAACTTATCAAATTCAACATTTCGGCTCATTTAATTAAACTTGATAGCTAAATACCCTCACTAACCGACAATTTTATGTGTCGGTTAGTGGGTATAATTCTGACTGCAAGACCCTCTTGGCGGGAGTTCCTCAAGGTGCAGTACTCTCACCTATCCTATATAGCCTTTATGTTTCTGACTTCCCTACCTTTCCTAGCGTAAATATCGCATCCTTTGCTGATGATACGTGTCTGTTTTATCAGGCACGTTTTCGTTCCGTACCGTTCCACATTCGTGTGGTCCAAACTGCCCTAAATACAGTCCAATCCTATATGCGTCTGTGGAATATAAAACTAAATGCAAATAAAACAAACTTCGTTGTATTTGCAAAAACCCACAAAACGCACTCCTGCCCGACTCACCTTAGGAGCTCTTAGACTCCGTCCAGAGACTTCAGCCAAGTATCTTGGAATCCATTTGGATTCCAAGTTTACGTTCAAAATTCATATTGAAAATCTAAAACATAAAGCAAACCGCTGCCATTGCTCTTTTATATCCATTTTTCAAGTCGCCTATGCTATCTACCAGGATCAAACTTACTTTATATCAAGTTGCGATCCGCAGCATGTTGCTGTACGGTTGTGAAGCCTGGAGTATCCTAGCTGCTGGACATAAGAAAAAAGTTCAAATAATTCAGAATAAATGCTTGAAAATTATACTTTCAGCTCCACTGCGCACTAGGATCTCAGTACTTCACGACCAAGCACAGATGCCCTATATTGCTGATACAATTGAAAAAAGAGTTGTGCACATGTTGCAACATATAGAAAATCATGAGAATCCAATTGTTCAACAATATAGGGCATATGCTACAGCAACGTGCTGTACACACCGAAACATATTCACCAGAGACCCCGATGACGGTCCATCTTTCCATGACCATCCTCATATCATCCATACCTGCTACGGTAATGAACACATAAGCCGCAAGACAGCAAGGCTAAGGAACAAAACCCCTACTGAATAAAAACACAATGGTGTTTGGCCGCCCAAGGGACCTCAACTGGTTCCCAAAAAGCGGCACACTGGGCAATGCTAGTCATTGCCACAAAACAGTCAGTCAGTGTTTTATTCATTCGAGAACCTCGCTGAAAGAAGAAAACAACGCAGAAATGCAAGACAGGGATGGATTCGTCCACCCGCCGGCACGTCGCACTGCCAGGAAAAACCAAAACTTCAATAAACAAAGGACACCAATAGAAACAAGAAATCTGTTCGAACATCTAAACGAAGACGAGGCAGAAACTCCACCTCCCATAGTGGTATACTCCAAAGACATCACGCCACTAAAATTGGAAAGCATCACTGCAGGAAATAAGGAAGATGTACTCATGAAGTACAACCAGGGCGTACTGACCATTAGGACCTCAACAAGTGGCGGCCTACAGGCGCGCTTACAAGGAGCTCAAGAAATCTGAGACTCAGTTCTACACCCATGGCTATGGCAGGCCTCCTATCTTCAAATTAGTTATGAAGGGACTTCCTAAGTCCATCTCAGCACAAGAAATATGTGATGAAATTGCAAAATAGAACCTGCCCGCTCAAAGAAGTAAGAAGCATCGAAAAACAAGTCTACACAAATGGAGTAAAAAAGAAGATAGAGCTTCCAATTTACATCCTAACATTCAACAAAACAGAAGACCTTAAGGAAAAAATCGAAAAAGATCTAAAAGAGCTATTCAACATCCGTATACGATTGGAACCCTACAGGAAACCCACAGGAGGCACCCAGTGCTTCAAATGCCAAGGCTTCGGACACATTGCAGAATTCTGCTTCCGAGATACAAAATGCGTCAGGTGTTCCGGAAACCACAAAGTCTCTGACTGTACCCAGACAGAAGCCAAATGCTCCAACTGCAACGCAGATCATGCAGCAAGTCACAGAAAATGTCCCATATTTCAGAAATATCTGAAAATGAGACAAGCACAAGGAACAAATCAACCATCAACCACGAGGAAGCCTGAAACTACTCCAAGAACACCTCGAAAGACAGAAGAAAACTTCCCTCCCTTGCCTTCTCTGAACCCAAAACCGGAGAATATACTCCAATCCCTCCTTATTCTCCTCACCACCATCCTTCAAAACCCCCAAGTCCTTCAATCCACACTATCCTTTGTGAATTCCCAAGTTTCTTCAAGAATATAGACTGCAATATCTGAATACTACAAGAAAAATCTTTAATACCGACTAGCTTATGCAACACTGCAAAGAAGACATCCACCTGAAGAAGAAAAACTGTTTAGAGGACCACTCTTCACAGCAAGCACACAACTACGCCACATCTTCACTACAAGCACCTTAAATATTGGGTCAAGACCTTCATAAGGTCGGTACCAATTCTCAAACTTATATATTTGCTCTAGGGATTGCCAATTTAAGGGTTTACATGCTTACGTTTGCTGCTTCCATGCTTGTTTTCGTCATGAAATCGAAATTGAACATTTGTGTAAGAAAAGAAAAATCAAGTTTGTTATCACCAAAAATAGACAATAAAAGTGGGGGGGGGCTAATCCTGAAAGATGAAATTTTAATGATTATATTTTTAACACGTTAGCATCAGAAACGTCTGGTTGATCGACTTCGGGATTTGATCACGTATTCGATGCAGCGAATGCAAAGAGCTAAATTGAACCTCCTTTCTCCCCCTCGACACTTGAGCATTAACGGTCTATCATATCGAATGGTAGAAATTGCTTCTATATTAGATTGGAACGAAGTTTGAACGTTATGTATAAATAACTGACTGATGCTATACATATACACAAGGTTTTACTGTCTCAAATAAAATGCAAACGTTACAATATGTGCTCCCATAAGACATTTAAATATAACTATTTGGATTTTACACAGATTTAAGTCTAGAGGGTTAATGCCGTAAAGAATTTAAAAGCTTCTTTAAGAATACAGATTGTAAAAATTGCATTGTATGACACTTAAATGGCCAATTCTCCTTCCACGTCCCATAACTTTTAATGGTCTGAATAGAAGACGTATTAAAACTAGAAACTTGCTCCCATCGGAATGACTAAGTCCATGGAGTGAATTTATATATAGGGTGCTCTAAAATTCCCTTACAAAACTTTTAGGACTTAATCAATACTAATAAAATTAATTGTTTAAAACCATTGAGGTGGATAGTCATAAAATAAAATAAAGTTAAAATGTGCCTTCTTAGGTCAGAGCCGTCGTCCTCAACTTATAAAATATGTATGCTTTTTTTGTCTGAAGACCTTTCAGAATCTCTATTCCATCTTCAGCAGGTCTTTCTTCGCTATATTACTTGTTCTTGGTGCTGGTCCTAATGTAGTGATGATAGAGGAGATCCTATTTTTTTGCCAAAGAAACAATAAAACATTATACATTTTTAAAATAAATCCTATACGAAAAAGCATATTTTCAGATAATCTAGATTAAACTAAATTGATCAAAATCTAATTTTCTGCTAAAAATGTCTGAAGATATATCACAAACCATTGGAACAGATGTTTTAGGAAATATTTTCATTTGTATGGTGATCTTGAAGAAGATTTTCGGGCTGTAGGTCGTGGTCGTGACCACGGCCTACAGCCCGAAAATCTTCTTCAAGATCACCATAGCAACTCCGGCCGTGAAAGTCTACGTGAATATATTTTCATTGTGTTCCAAAATTTGAATAATGTACAAAAATAATCAAATATTGCATACAGCTACGTGACTAAAGCTTCATCCTGACGATATCGAATAGTGGGTTGTTTTAAGTCTGAAAACACCCCAGACTAAACAACCCATTATACGATATCGTCAGGATGAAGCTTAGTCACGTACAACACTACATTAGGACCAGCACCAAGAACATCAAGTAATGTAGCGAAGAAAGACCTGCTGAAGATGAAATAGAGATTCTGAAAGGTCTTTAGACATAAAAGCATATATTTTTATAAGTTGAGGACGACGGCTTTGGCCTAAGAAGGTGCATTTTAACTTTATTCTAGGAAGTGTAGAGGGGACTGAGTTGATGATATTGAGAATTGGAAATCATGTCCGGAAACTTACCGTTTCTGTGCTAGAGCCGTTTGAAAAAATGTTTTTAATGCGACCACTTTTACAAATAATTTATTATGAAGCGTGATACGGTAAATCACTTGTTTTACAATTCAACTCATTAATAACCAAAGAAACAAAATTGAAACTGAATCATGACTTGCATTAATAATCCCGGATACACCCTCCACAATAAATTTTATAGTTTTCAAAATTTCGAAAGTTTTTGACATTTCTTGAAAAAAACACCAAGTCTTGGAATACTCGATAGGGAAATTTTCGATTTAGACTAATCTCTAAGCTATTACTTGTTGAGACTTGTAACCTACTTTCAGGCAATGCTTGTTTTCAAATGGCTGTAGCACGGAAACGATAAGTTTCCGAACAAGGTTTCCAATTCTAAATATTATCAACTCAGTCCCCTCTTCAAGTCCTATAAGTTTGTAAGGGATATTTTAGAGCATCCTGTATATTTTTTCCTTTATTTAGTGTTTTTAGTCTATATTTGTGCACATAATAATAATAATGTTGTAAACGCCGAAGGAATGGAGCTATTTGAGGTTATATCCAAACATTCAAGTCCAGAGCTATTAAGTATTATTATTTGTGATATTAGTTTGATTTTTTTCAGCAGTAGGGGAAGACCGCCTACATTAGACCCCCTAAGAACATTAAACCATAGATACGAAATGAGAGGGAAAATAAATTTAAAAACGAGTTTTTCTTAACAGCGCATTCATTAGCTATTGATTCATGCACACCATTTTTAATTTATTCTGTAAATAACAACGCAAATTGCATTTTCTGAAAGGTCTGCATTGGTTCAATTTAGGAATACTTTTCCTATATATTGGACCATAAGCTTCCTAAATTTCAATGATTTCTTATTTAAAACCAATCACAGTCTTGTTTCGCCTCGAATTTGTCAACCGCAATTCATCATATTAAAGGAAGCTCCTCCCTTTTAACATTCTGAATAGGACATACCATTATTTTGCAGTGACTGACCCTCTAAGAAATACGGCTACCAGATTGTATATATAGTGCATGGATGTCAGCTGACATTGCTTGCGGGAAATAATATAAAAACTTTTGTAGCAATTTATTATAGCATAAAAAAAAGGAAACCACTGTTTGCACTTTCGTAAACGAATTATTTTCCAAAACAACGTTGTAGAAAAATATAATTGACATATTTATATCATAAGTCATCAGAAATTAATAATTATACATATAATGTTGGTTATAAATTTCTCCAATAGGGTGCATTCTTGCAATATTGCGATCCTTTGACAATAAATAATATGATCTGGTTGCAGTGATGAACAAAAGAAGCAAATGAAGCATACCAATCGTTTCTCATCTGTTTTCAAACATCGTCGTTTACATTAAATATATAAACATTTTAAAATAATTATAGTTAAATAATGATTTGTGAGTAAACAGCTTAATTTTGTTCGTTAAATAGTTCTAACAAATGCCACTCTTGATTTTCAAATTCTCTAGATAAATTAACTCCTCACTTCCTGAGTCGTGAATTTATCGATAATTAGGAAATAACCCATGGGGCATTACTTATGATAAACTGTAAAGTATATTTAAGTTTATTAACGAAGAGAAATAAAGTAATTTAATTATGAACTATTGTCTGCTTTCCACGGAACTCTCCTTCCGGTCCCTATACAGATAAGAATCGCATCGCTTCTAACCTAAAACTAGTGGGAACCAACTGACTATCGAGCTAGTGTAATCAACAATCAATATCAATTAAAATAGTGACCCAGTGAAATTTACGAATCATGAAAACCCCAAGCTGTATAAAAATTCTGCCCCAAATGTGTGTCTATCCCAGCTCTCGATTTATCATAAGTAATGCCACGAGTGATTTCCAATTTATCTAGAGAATTTTGAAATCAAGAGTGGCATTTGTTAGGACTATTTAACGAATAAAATTAAGCTGTTTACTCACAAATCATTATTTAACTATAGTTATTTTAAAATATGTATATATTTAATGTAAACGGCGATGTTTGAAAACAAATGAGAAGCGATAGGACGCTTCATCTGCTTCTTTTGTTTATCACTGCAATCAGATCATACTATTTATTGCCAAAGGAACGCAATATTGTAAGAATGCTCTCTAGTGGAGAAAAAATGAAACACATCAAACTGTATATTAATTCATTTCTGATGTCGTATGATGTAAATATGACAATTATATTTTTCTGGATTGTTACCTGGGAAAAAATACATTTAAGAAAGTGCAAACAGTGGTTTCTTTTTTTGGTGGTATAATCAATTGCTACAAATGTTTTTATATTAACGCCCGCATGCGGCATGTGTTGACATTCATGCACTATATATACAATCTGGTAGCCGTATTTCCCACAGGCTCTGTCACTGCAAAATAATGGTCAGACCTGTTCAGAATATTAAAAAGGAGGAGCATTCTTTAATATGGTAATTATAACACTGATAAATATTTCGTGAAACACGACTCTGATTGGTTGTAAAACAGAAATCATTGAAACGTGATTGGTCATTAACTCCCATTTGGGGCATGAGTTAAAAAGTCTACAGAAATAGTTAACACTCCATTTGGGCCGCAACCTTATATCAACCGAATTCGAACACGTTGTTACGTCACTTGGATTTGTGGTTCAGTTGGAGAAACCTGGATTGTAAATAGAATGTGAAGTTGGTGGAACACATTTAACTGGCAGTGAGAACGCCAGGCCAGTTCAATCAGTTGTACGTAAACACAAATATTATCGTCTACTTTAACGACTGAACACGAATCTCTGGAAAATAAATCCTCTATTTGAAGCCACTGCCACGTTTTAACTGTAATAGTTTACATTTAGGCAATTGATTATTTACAAACATTTGTGTTTCTACATATTACTGCATTAATGGCATATGTTAAATTATTTTTTGCGCGATAGTGTGTTTTGTCGTACGTACAACAATGGCGACCGTGATTGAAAGTTCTCTTACTTAATACCTAATACAGGCTTTCCACTTTACAGCAGTTCGCCCTTGATTCCTTCTTTCCAGAGATTCCTATCTTCCCATTGTCCCTCTTCCATACTCCTCTTCATCATGTCATCATCCATCCATAGTAATTCTGCCCGAAGACAGGTCCTTCACTGCAATCATAGCATTTTCATGCTATGCTTGCAGCTTTACTAGGGAATTGTGTAGGTGTGGTAGCTTCCCGTTGCTTTCCACACCGGTGAAGGATGATGATAATGATAATGGTAAGGATGATAATGATAATGATGATGGCCATACGATTTCGGGGACCGTTTGGGCCTTAAAGTTTTCCTGACATTTGTCTTACAGGCGAGGAAAAACCCCGATAAAAACCTCACCCAGAAAAACTGCCCCGACCGGGGATCGAACCCGGGCCCGCTGCGTGACAAGGCAGCACGCTACCTCGAGACCACAGCGGTGGACCATGGCATCATATATTCCCTCATACCATGTTCTTCTACTTCTCCTCCTCTTTCCTTCTGCCTGATACCATCCAATCTGACATGTTTAGGCCACTGGTCTTCCGACATCCGTTGTATATGTCCGTACGGGGTTGCCAACCTAAATATGTATACTGCAATAAAATAACTATAATGTAATATTAAATATTACAAACCGCGTGTGGGAAGTAAAACCACTGCCCTCTATGTATACTACCTACAATGCATATACAGAAAAATCCAAGAGGTAGTGTTAATATACATTATACGAAACAAATCACTGCATTTTAAATGAACTGAACTTTATTTAAAACAATATAAAACAATAAATACACACTTACCGCCATTTTATCACTAAATTGGTCTAACGCCCTCCTGTAGTTTCAACTAATAAACATTGCCCACACTGTTAACGTTAGTCAATTGTTTATAATGAATGTAAATACGTATTTCCAACAAAAATGTTATTATTTTACTATTATTTATTATTTTGAAAACACCATCGCGCAAAAAAAATAATGTAAAATTCACGTTTGTGAAGTATTTTACAGAATCTCGGGAATTAAAATCCTCGCTATCGCTGGGTTTTTAAACAGTTTCCTCGCTTCTGTAAAAACCACTTCCCAACCTCGCATCGTAATATACTATTTATAATATATAGGCATGCAGCTTTCAAAAATTAATAGTATTATTATTTAATAATAAAAATTAGTACTTCATACAACACAAAACATCTCAATCTCTTGTATAAAGTGTTGGAAATAAAAATTATAATACGATTATTGACTAAACAAAATAAAATAATCATCTCCAATGGATACCCTCTCATTGTGGGACATATGGAAGTGAAATGGCGGATCTCTTAGCAAAAAAAAGGGTACTAAAATTTTACAGATACCGAATCAAATCCTGCCCTATAATTCTGCAAAAATTATTATTAAAAGAAACTTCCAGAAATAATTAATGAAGCGCTTTAACCCTTAAATTCATAATGTATCCTTTTGGATACATCGGTTGGTTTAAATAATTTAATATTTTACCAGGGGTCCTCATCTAGGGGATATGTGGATGGCGACCACAAGGTGCCCAAGCTGTGCAAAACATTTCTTCCACTTACTTGTGTTTTGCGCTCTTTTAACTTTTCTATCTAACCTCTCTTGGTTAACTCTTGTTTTTTCGACCCCGACGCTATTAGGGCATCCGAGGGCTAGGGAGTCCTTCCTTCTTCCATTTTCCTTTCCTTTATTTTCTTTCTTCTCCAGAAAAGCCTGACCAGAGGCTATAAGATGGCAGCCCCATCACTGGTCTTGCCTTCCTTTGGCCAGCAACCAGTCGAAGGGACTATTATTATGCGTTCAAGTCTTATACGAGAATTTCCCATAAGGAAAATTTTCTATAGGATCGTAACAGGCCTTGGCCTGATACTTGGAAGGAAGAAGAAGAAGAAGACATAAATCAGAAGAAAATGAACAAAAGAAGCTACTTATATGTGTATCAAATTATACAATATACATAATAATAACAGTTATGGAAGATTCCGTTTTCACTGCGGTCCGCCACATTCAAATATCTAACAGAAGAAATTTGTGTTTTGCCAATTTAAGGGTTAAAACACAAAGTAATGAGAAATCATGGGCGGCTATCTTGCAGAATAAAATACCTGAACAACCAAGGCATGACGCAGTAGCAACATTTAGACTGTTAACAGGCCATGACTATCTGCCAGCACACCTACATAAAATTGGAATCTTCAACTCTCCAAATTGTATACTCAATAATGGACAAATACCACCTTACTAACTGTGAGGCTCTCAAGATGTCACCTACAATAACTCTGGCAGGACTCTATTGGGAAGCAAGAAAGCAAATGGAACACATCCAAGCTAATGGGAATTAGACTACTACTACTATCATCACCACCACCACTACTACTACTACTAGGCCTACTATATTTATTACAATAACGAAAACCGGAAGGAAAACGCCCAGTTGGTAGACCAAGAATGAGGTGGGAGAATAACGTCAACTTTGATTTTAGGGAAGTATATTATTACAGGGGATGATTGGAAAACATTGGCTCAGGATAGAGATGCATGGAGGGCTTATGTCCGCGCGGCCGTGAACCTACGGGTTCGATAGTGCCAACGAGTTAGTAAGTTAGTTAGTTAGCTAAGTAAATTAAATTCTACAGAAATGGATTTTTGGAGATGTTTAGATGGAATTTCTAGATGAGATAAAAAGAAACAGTGTAATTAAACAAAATATGAATGTTCAAACTTCAATTGCGGATTTCATAAAAAAACTCGGGAATAAAATGTAATGTAAAAAGAATAGCAGAAGACAGATTCCCAAGAAGAATACTAAATGGCAGAAGTAGACGGCGGCCAAAAATAACGTGGGTTGGTGCTGTTTCGAGCAGCATGAGAGGAAAAGGATTGGACGACGGAGATTCGAATGACAGAGGGATGTGGAAGAGAATGACAGTAGATTAATTAGACGCAAAGAGATGATGTGAAACATTGTGAAATCTGCTGAATAAATAATAATAATAAAATAATAATACAGTAAAACTTGTTTAATCCGGAACGTGAATAATGCGGATATACGTCCAATGTGAACAAATTTATTGGTTCCGACAAAATAATAGTAATTTTACATGTATTTATTTTGTATAAAACGGAATCTGTCCAACGCGGAAACGGAAGGATATTTCTACAAAATTCAAGAAAAAAAATGTTTATAAGGCGGAGAGATAGAGAGAGAACTAATTTAAGTTCCAACTTCATTGAATTCCCGTTGGGCGAATTAACAATAAGTGATGATTCCTGCCACTCGCGCCTGGTGAGTAGAGTTTCTACCTGAATCTGGAATTTTTTTTTCGGCCTCACTGCACACCGTTTTGCGAAATATGGGTTCGTTTAAGAAATATTTGGTGTGTGACATCTGTCTTACAAATAACCAGTGCAGAGTAAAATCTTAAATTAGTTTAAGATCAGAGACCGATTTCGTACGTATCTTTCAGAGGTAGCGTTCTGAATTTACGGAATAAAAATGGCTAAATCTATGTATCATTGTCATTAAACGAAAAAGTGAAAGTGGTTGAAGGTAAAGAAATACAAACTATCAATACGCGAAATAATGACTAAATTAAATTGTGGAAAACCCCAAGTTTGTGAGATTTTAAAACACAAAGAAAAAATAACAAATGAGTAGATGCAAGGAAATGGTCAAATGAAGAGCAAAAAAAAAAATGATAATCAAGAAATCAACGAGGTGTGTTTTACAAGTCCACGATCAAAAAATCTCCACATTTCCAAAGACAAGCTCTAGCTGTTGCTATATCCCTAGGGAATAACGTTTTCAAGGCATCTTGTGGTTGGTTGTGAACAGTTTTAAAAGACGACATAATGGAGTGCGGGGAATCAAAGGATGCGGACGAAAGTATAGTTAGTGAGTAGAAACCGAAACTGCATTCTTCAATTTCAGTATACGCGCCTAAGAGACATTTTTAACGCTGACGAAACCGGACTGTTTTTTCGCGCGTTACCGTCAAAGTCGCTCATGCATACTATACTTCACTTTCCAACGGCAGCGGAACTACAATTAATCCAAGGTACATAAGACATAAACGATGCTCTATAATCTAAGATTGACTTTTTTGCTTTTTATAATGCGGAATGTTCTTTAATGTGGAAAAAATTGGTCCCATGCGATTCCGCTTTGAACGCGTTTTACTGTAATAGGCTAATACTGTAAAATTAATGAAATAAAAATAAAACGTAGTTTTATTTGATTATTATATTTAATATATAATTCAGTGACAGCTGTTTCGGTACACTGTACCTTCTTCAGAAATGTTAACAAATTATGAATTGTGTTCCAACTGATCTAAGCAACAATACAACAATATTTATTTAAATTTTTAAATTTAACAAAGGGGATTCATTCAAATCAAGTTGAGAATTTAACAATTTTTTACTACTTTTAAAATTATTAATTTCTACAGCCTACTACTTTTAAACTTATTAATTTCTACAGGAGGCTGTAGAAATTAATAAGTTTAAAAGTAGTAAAAAAACTGTTAAATTCTCAACTTCATTTGAATGAATCCCCTTTGTTAAATTTAAAAATTTAAATAAATATTGTTGTATTGTTGCTTAGATTAGTTGGAACACAATTCATAATTTGTTAACATGTCTGAAGAAGATACAGTGTACCGAAACAGCTGTCACTGAATTATATAATAAATATGAAAACCAAATAAAACTACGTTTTATTTTTATTTAATTAATAGATATGGATTTTCATCAAGTAAACACCAACTCAATTGATTATTTAATACTGTAATATTTTATTGATCAGGTTTCACAATTTTTCACAACATCTTCCTGCGCCCAATTTACCTCCTGTACTCTTCTTCCATGTTTCTGTCGTTCCATTATCCATCGTCCAAATCCTTTTCCCCTAATTCTGCACAAAACATCATCAATTTAATTTATTTTTGGCCGTGCTCTTTTTCTTCTACCAAATGACACCCATTCTAGTATTCTTCTTAGAAACCTATCTTCATTAAAATCAATTGATGTGGGTTGAAATGGATGTTTTGGAGGTCAAGGTCTATATATAATATTCATGGGAAAAATTTGTCAGAGGTGACAATATAATAATTTGATGACTTTATCTCCTTTATTATTGCTATGTGATTTATTGTGATGAGGTTTATGAGACATTTCTGAACCTGATCTATAGTAGAACATCTATTGACAACGGACGAGTTCCTGTCTGTAGACAAAGAGTTGTCAACCTTTGAAGAAATGAACACAGAAGACAGATTGTAAATTGCCCAAAATTATTCTGTAGCAGATGAAGAAGACCGTGATATTGACATCTCAGTTCTTTCAACTTGAAACAAATTTATTTTTTAGAGAAATACTGTAGTGACAGTCCGCACTGACGAATCATGTGACAGCTATAACTTACACAGTAGAAAAAATAAGTGTAGGCCCACTGTGTGTAAGCATTTACAACTCTTGCTTTGTGCCAATTCGGTGGGACTGTAAGGAGGTCCACTGATTATTATTATCTTTGTGAAGTTGTATAACGAAAATGTATTAAAACTTTACTTTACTTTAATTATGGTTTCATCTTCCTTGATAAATTTGAAATTAATTAATACTAGCGGACCCGACAGACGTTGTCTTGCCTGAACGTTCAATTCTCGTATCATGGTTGTACGATAAAAATATGTTACTTTTTACCATAAAATTCACTAATTAATAATTTCGCAAAAAAACTCCTCACTGCCATCTGTTGTGGCTCAAGAAGCGTGCATTATGACGTCACGTTGTCGTGCTGAATATGTCGGTAATGCAGATGACTATACATCTGACATAAAAAATCCTATTACTCGATCGCAGCGCTACCTATCGGGTCCAATTGTGATCCAAATCAACGAGGGACCCACTCAAACACATACACACAAAATTTCATCAAAAAAGGTCCAGTCGTTTGGGCATTTTTTAATTTCGGATTTCAAGTAAACTTCCATTTCTAATTGTCTGAATTAGCTCACTTTTGGATAATACCTACCTTGGTTTATTTTAATATGATATACAGAGTTTCGTAGTGAAACAGACAATTGTGACCGCTAGAGCGATTTTTATTTTTTTTTCACTTCAGGCGAAATCCTACACATAATGTTTTATTGAGTCCAATTGTGAATCTAAACCATCCAGGGACCCACTCAAACGCACACAGAAATTTTCATCAAAATCGGTCCAATCGCATAGGCATTTTTTTTTTAATTTCTCACAGTCGGATTTCGCTAATTTTTGGATATTATATACCTCGGTTTATTTTAATAGCATAGTCCGAGTTTTGTTGTGAAACATCGAAAACTGTGATAGCTAGAGCGATTTTTAAATTTTCGTTTCAGGTGAACTACGACAAATGATTTTAGAACATAATAGATAACGGCTAAACACTCACCGCATCTGAAACCCTGTATATACAAATTTTACGAAGAAAAACCATCTTAGAAGAATGAAAAGAAATAGAATTCCAAAATTGGCGTTCGAATATACTCCAACTGGACATAGGGACCAAGAAAGACCAAAACATCGGTGGAAAGATCTTCGTTATGCTTACCGTCACATGTCACATGACCTAAAACGGATTTGTTCTTGATAATTTCTTATTTTATAAAAATATTAATTGAGAAAACTAAATATCTGTATATAGGAGAAGAAATGGAAAATATAAATTTAAAATGGAGAAGAACTAAAACCAAGTATTGAATGCACTTATTTAGGAACAAAATTAGACCATTCAGGCGATAACACAATAGAGATTAAAAATAGAATCGCACAAACAAAACAAGCAATAAATGCTTTAAACTCTGTTTGGTGGAGCAAAAAATTACAAAAAATAGAAAATTATAAATATATTAAACCGTAATTCAGAGCATTTTAACATATGGTGCTGAACTCTGGCAAATTCCTACCAGGAAAATGAAAAGAATTTTATGTACAGAAATGGATGTTTTAGGAAGATCAGCTGCAAAATCTAGAATGGATATAATACGAAAAAAAAGAAATAAGGGAAATTCTGGGTGTACAATAGGAGCCAGAAATCATAGACATTAAAGAAAAGAAAAGATTACAGTAGTATGGCCATGTCAAAATAATGCCAGAGCAAAGATTACCTAAAATTTTTATGGAATGGATTCCAATAGAAAGGAGGAAGAGAGGAAGACCGAAGAAAACTTGGATAGAAGGGGTACAAGCAGCTATGAATATCAGAGGAGTGGAGGAAGATCAATGGATGGACAGAGAGGGGAATGGCGTTTGGTATCCAGAAGACGGCGGCAGCTGCCATGATACCGGATGATTATGATGATTAATTTCTAGAACGATAGTAGAATTAGTTATATGATAAATATAATTTGAAATGCACCTACCAGTTGAAATATTTGTATTGTATGGTAAACTTTGAGCTCTGAATGCTTGATATTATGATATCTGTAATGGCTTCAGGGTGTCATGATACTGGAGAGAGAATGGATTTATTCTGATATCATGGCGAGTCACAAACACACAATATCTTGAAAGCCCAAGAGCTACGGAAAGGTTCTGTCAAACTGCAACACTATCAATTTCACACAAAAAAATCGTACTGAAGTTCCTAAAACAAAAGATATTTCTACTTTATAACTTTCCCTTTATCCTCTATCCAATTATCCACTTCGTTGTCAAACAACGCTTCACTGCATCAATGTGTGATTTTCTCTCTGAAATTGGATATCAACTTCACTGAATTTACAGATATATTATGAAATCTAAAGTATATAAAGTCAGTTATCTAGTTTATTTTATTCTACAGAGTGATTCAGCGAATTTTGTGACGAAAATATTATTATTAAAGGAAATATGAAGTTATCATTGGAAAGGGAATCCTTCGAATTACAACAATAAAACAAAACAAAACTAATCACTGCTCACATGCAGCTTGGCGGGTTGATTTTTGTGGGCTAGGCGTCGAACGCCTCCACAATTATCTTCGTTGTTTCTGCATCCATAGTAATGCGAGGCCCTCCAGGAGGTTTGATTTTCTGCATCCTTCCCGTTTCCAGTAGTCGTTTTCTCCACTTCCCCACAGTCGACGACTGCAATTCTACGTTAAACTCACGTCTTGCCCGTCTTGCGGCCTCACGATCATTAGCATACGTTATT
The DNA here is from genome assembly GCA_030220185.1 of Diploptera punctata. Lineage (NCBI taxonomy): Eukaryota > Metazoa > Arthropoda > Insecta > Blattodea > Blaberidae > Diploptera > Diploptera punctata. The sequence goes on from JASPKZ010010074.1 coordinate 95,270, forward strand.
GTCCATGTAGCAATTGTAATTTGCTGTTGCATATTCAACGGCATTTTACGAATGACGTAAGTTCTACACTGTTTTTGTTTATTTCATTGTTGTAATTTGAATAATTGCCTTTCCAACGGTAATTTCATATTTCCTGTAATGGTAATATTTTCATCACACAACGCGATCAAACGTATAGCCATATTTATGATTCACCCCGTATTTCTACTTCACTCAACTCTGCTAAGTGTCGGTTCGGTACCATATACATCCAGTTTCCAGGTTGAAATTCGGCCAGGGTCTGTTAATATTTCAGGGCGTAAAAATCATTATTATGACTTTCTTTCGAAGAACAGTAAAGCCGTGTCGTAGATTTACGTCATGTAAAATAATCTTCTGATTAAAGTTTCTGATTTTTCGTTTCTCGAATAATTTTGAATTGATTCTCATTAATTTTAGTTTAATTTGTGTACATATATTTATATACTTCTAAGTATTGTATATTGATAGGGTAAAGATAAAGAAGAGCGATAGTTTCTGTATTTGGGATCAATTATAGAAAAAGATGGAACATCAAATAAAGAAATAGCAAAAAGGATTAGTAATGGAAGAAAAAACCATAGGAATGTTAAACTCTATTCTATGGAGTAAAAACATCATTACATCATTAACAGAACAAAACAACTAATTCATAATTCCATACTAGAAAGTATAATGTTATATGGATCGGAAGTTTGGACAATGACACAACAACATGTCAACAGAATAACTTCGGTTGAAATGGATTTTTGGAGAAGAGCTGCCAGAAAATCTCGACTGGAAAAAATTAGAAATACAGAAATTAGAAAATGGATGAATGCAGAAAGAAATATAATGGATGAGATTGAACACAGAAGGCTAAAATGATATGGACACGTAATAAGAATGCTGGATGGAAGACTACCAAAGGCCGTCTAGGCATGGAAAATTGAAAGAAGGAACAGAAAAGGAAGGCCAAGAACAACCTGGAAGAACAACGTTCAAAATTCAATGAGGAAATTTGGTGTAACAGATGAAGACACAAAGGACAGAGAACGATGGAGAACTTTAATTAAGGCAAATTTGTGAATGTTCGTTGCAAACTGATAATTCCGTAGTCATTTATATATAGGACCTGTATATATATATATATATATATATATATAATTCATGTTAATTGCTAAGGATTGGTTGAAGAAAACCCTCAATGATGAGGAAAATTCTCAGAAAGAAGAAGTAGTAGTTATTTTATGTTATGCTCTAATGTGTTTTCTTCTTCTTCCTTCCAAGTATTAGGCCAAGGCCTGTTACGACCTATAGAAAATTTTCCCTCCAGCGTTTCATAGGACGGCCCAGTGATCTTCGTCCTCTTGGTATATAATTATAAACAGCTTTGGGGATCCAATTTGAACTCATTCTTCAAGATGGTGTTTCCAATTTAGTTGGTACTGTTTAATATTTTCCAAAATTGGCGTAGTCTTCAATTCTTTTAAGATATCGGTGTTCCTTTTCCGATACCATCTGGTGTAACCCGCTGTTCTGCGCATGAATCTCATTTCACAAGCCGTTATTCTGCTTTCATGTTGTCTTTTTAGTGTCCATGCTTCACTACCATAGGTCAATACTGGTCTAGCCAAAGTGTTATATAAACGTAATGTGGTGTTTTCTTGTACAAGGGATGGTTTCATAACTTGATTAATAATTCCTAAACTTTTATTATAACTAGTAATGTTTTCAGGGATATCCTTTTCATCCCAGATAGAGAGATAATATCCAAGATATTTAAATTGATTAGAACTCTCTAAAATTTTATTCTGGAGACAGATTTTACTTTGTATGGGATCCTTCCCATGAAATGCCATAATTTTAGTTTTGTTAATTGATATTTCCATATTAAATTTGGCACCTATTTTTTTGTAAATTATAAACTGATCGTTGCAAATCATTTTCGGAAAGTGCCAGAAGAGCTAAATCGTCTGCAAAAAGAATAGCATCGAGTTTGAGGTTCCTATTGATGGGAATATATCCTCGTTGTGTTTTCCAATCGAAGGGACTATTATTATGCTTTCAAGTCTTATACGAGAATTTCCCGCAAGGATCAAACTAATGACGACCAAAGCATGAAAAAGGACAACTCTTGGAAGAAAAAAATATTTTGCTTTTTAGCACATGGAATGTGTTTTTTATACGTAATATTTTTCACTAGTTAGGTGGAAGATAAGGCCTTATGACATTACCTCTGCCAGATTAAGTAAATAAATAATAGTAATAATAATAATTATATTATTACTATTATGGTTCATCATCATCATCATCATCATCATCTGCAACAGCATCAATGATTGGACCATAAAGTCTGTTCCGATCTCTTGCGTAGAATTGGTGTGTCCATATTTTACTGGATCTTCTAACATTTCTTGGTCCTAGTGGTTTGTAATGGAGAATCTGTTTCGGAATTCTGTTATTATCCATTCTATCGATGTGGTCCATTCATTCGTCTCTGTATTGTGTAATTCTATCTAATAGCTTGAATATATTTAGTTCTCTTCGTATATTTTCATTTCGTTTTCGATCTGTTATTGTAAAGTTACCACCGCTGTGGTCTCGAGGTAGCGTGCTGCCTTGTCACGCAGCGGGCCCGGGTTCGATCCCCGGTCGGGGCAGTTTTTCTGGGTGAGGTTTTTATCGGGGGTTTTCCTCGCCTGTAAGACAAATGTCAGGAAAACTTTAAGGCCCAAACGGTCCCCGAAATCATATGGCCATCATCCTTATCATCACCATCATCCTTCACCGGTGTGGAAAGCAACGGGAAGCTACCACACCTACACAATTCCCTAGTAAAGCTGTAAGCATAGCATGAAAATGATATGATTGCAGTGAAGGACCTGCCTTCGGGCAGAATTACTATGGATGGGTGGATGGATTGTAAAGTTAGCCATACTCCTCAGACACCTCATTTCTGACGTTTATATTTTTCGTTCCTGGTTTTTGGTAAGACCCAGTGTTCCGATCCATATAGTAGTGTTGGAACCGCCATTGTTTTATAAAATTTTAAAAGTGTCTCCTTTCTAGTTCCTTTGAGACTTCATTGTATGCTGTCACACATATAAATAAATTTATTTATTTATTTTGTTTTCAATGTCTTCACATTTTCTATATGACACATTGTATCCCATGTAATTAAAATTGCTCACCTGTTCTATTATTTTATTCTCTAATTGGATTTTTACTCTTAGTTGCTCATACCCTCGAAAAGCTAAAAGTTTTGTTTTTAGAGTAGATATTTTCAAGTTGTATGTTTCACATATTTTACTTAATTTGTAAATTGCTCGTTGTAAGCCATCTTCTGTCTCAGATATCAAAACCTGATCGTCTGCAAAAAAGTAAAGTATCTGTTTTTGTTATTATTATTATTATTATTATTATTATTATTATTATTATTATTATTATTATTATTATTATTATATCCGGACAGATCGAACGATGGCGATCTAGATACGTACTCGGACATGAAACGGAAAAGAGAAAATATATTTAAAGTTATCGCCCAGTATGTCCAAGGATTACGATTTGAAAATAGTGAATCGGACTAATTGTTTACCCAAAAGTCCATAGTGATTGTTTCCATAACTTACTTACTTACTCACTGGCACTATCGTACCCGTAGGTTCATGGCCGCGCGGACATAAGCACTCCATACATCCGTATCCTGAGCTAATGCTTTCCTATCATTCCCTGTATAATCTACTTCCCTCAAGTCATAGTTAATGTTATTCTCCCACCTCATTCTTGGTCTACCAACTGGGCGTTTTCCCTCTGGTTTTCCTACAAGAAGCTTCCATGCAAGTCTTTCATTCCCCATACGTGCAACATGCTGCTCATCGTAGTGTCCGAGACTTAACTGTTCTTATTATATCTGGCTTCCTATAAATACCATGTAGTTCCTTGTTATGTAGTCTTCTCCATTCACCTGTCTGTTCATCTCTCTTTGGTCCAAAAATATTCCTTTCCATAACAGGAACGAAAAATAAATTAAGAAACACAAAAATGACACACAATTATTTGAAAATCTACATGGGGAATAATCACTAAGAAAAATTTAAAAAGCTGGAATAGCTCTGATGATTGAAAATCAGAAAAAAGCTAGACAATTACAAATTTCGGAATGAAAGGATAAATCAAGATAGAAATGATAATTAATTGGGAATGTCTTACTGTCGTTGGAGTTTATTCTCTTGTACAAGGGATCCATCCATAGTAATTCTGCCCGAAGGCAGGTCCTTCACTGCAATCTCAGCATTTTCATGCTATACTTACAGCTTTACTAGGGAATTGTAGGTGTGGTAGCTTCCCGTTGCTTTCCACACCGGTGAAGGATGATGATGATCATAATGACAATGATAAGGATGATGATGATGATGGCTATATGATTTCGGGGACCGTTTGGGCCTTCAAGTTTTCCTGACATTTGTCTTACAGGTGAGGAGAAACCCCGATAAAAACCTCACCCAGAAAAACTGCCCCGACCGGGGATCGAACCCGGGCCCGCTGCGTGACAAGGCAGCACGCTACCTCGAGACCACAGCGGTGGACTATACAAGGGATTAAAGAGGATAATGAAACACTTACTCACTTTACAGGAAATTATGAATAAAGTCAACCGTACTGACTACTAATAAATTTATTAGGTGATATAAAATGCAAGAATAGGAATCAGAAAATTAAATTTCTGTAAAAACATTTAGAAAATGGAATGATAATACTAATGGTACAACATTAATTGAATATGCAGTACATATCCTACATGTGTAGGACTTAGGAAATATATTAGGAAAAGTAAACTAATTTTTTTTTTTTTTTTTCCGTTAGTGAAATATTTCGGACTCCCTATATAGAGGTAGAGTAAAGTTTAATACAATAAAGCTCCCTAACGATAAGTTGTAGTTTTAAATAGTTTAAAGTGACTATGCCTTTTCCTGTTGATAATCGTACCTCTTCCTTTTCGTAATGAAAGATATATCCGCAAATTAGCTTATTTGACAAGGATATCGATTGAACAATGTACGATCAATATGACACAGCAAGAAATGCCAAAAGAAACAACTTCAAAAATTATGAAAAGGTTAGTTCTGTTGCTCTAAGAGATTAATTAATTGTTGTATAATGAATCTGCATTATTGTTAATAGTTATTTCTCGTGCAATCACCTGTTATTGATTTTTTCCCAAGCCCAAAGAGATTTAACAGTAAATATATGCTATTTATAACTGTCCAGAAGGTTTAGAAATCGCCCGGAAGTAAGATCGGAACACTTAACCTCACATTCGGTAAATATTAAACATTATAATTATGTTAGTCCACCGCTGTGGTCTCGGGGTAGCGTGCCGCCTTGTCACGCAGCGGGCCCGGATTCGATCCCCGGTCGGAGCAGTTTTTCTGGGTGAGTTTTTTATCGGGGTTTTTCCTCATCTGTAAGACAAATGTCAGGAAAACTTTAAGGCCCAAACGGTCCCCGAAATCATATCGCCATCATCATCATCTTCATTATCATTATCATCATCATCGTTCACCGGTGTAAAAGCAACGGGAAGCTACCACACCTACAATTCCCTAGTAAAGCTGCAAGCATAGCATGAAAATGCTATGATTGCAGTGAAGGACCTGCCTTCGGGCAGAATTACTATGGATGGATAATGATGTTTAGCTTCTGGTTATGTATTATTCGCTAAATAGTCACTCCAAATCCAACGCAAGGTTGAGTTTTTCATTAGACAAAATCACTCTCGACTTTGTTGCTTGTGATTTTTATCTGAAAAACACAACCTTTTGTTAGAGTGATAAAATATTTAAATATTTATTTTATCAGACTATTTAACTCATGCCCCAAATGGGAGTCAATGACCAATCACGTTTCAATGATTTCTGTTTTACAACCAATCAGAGTCGTGTTTCACGAAATATTTATCAGTGTTATAATTACCATATTAAAGAAAACTCCTCCTTTTTAATATTCTGAAATAGTATGATCTAGTTGCAGTGATAAACAAAAGAAGCAGATGAAGCGTACCTATCGTTTCTCATTTGTTTTCAAACATCGCCGTTTACATTAAATATATAAATATTTTAAAATAACTACAGTTAAATAATGATTTGTGAGTAAACGGCTTAATTTTATTCGTTAAATAGTCCTAACAAATGCCACTCTTGATTTCCAAATTCTCTAGATAAATTCACTCCTCACTTCGTGAGTCGTGAATTTATCGATAATTTGGAAATCACTCGTGGCATTACTTATGATAAACTACATTCATTTAACTTTTAACAGTGATTTTTTTATTTACCCGCGAATGAACAAATTTCATAAATAGGAAGAAAAATTGTGAATAAAGTAACTAGTTTTATTAGTTTATATTTAAACTAAAAACTTGTACAACCTTTGTACTGGCGCCCAATCAGATATCCCTAGGCCCTGGAGAAGGTCAATAGTGTCCTGCCGAGATAAACTTCCATCACATCTCATCCAGACCCAACAAACATTCCTCCTTTAAAGTAGCAAGATATATTTCAAGTCTATTATCGTCACTATAACATCCATTTGTTGAGGAATGAGACCTCTACCATTATCCTTGTTATTATTGTTTTCTTTGGATAAGCTTGCTGGCAGACCTGTTTTCTGAACCAGATTGCGAGCGACTCTACGTATATTCCTATATTTCTTCCTTCCTTCCTTCCTTCCTTCCTTCCTATTTGTCAATACAACCCGTTGAGAATTATGGCTCCTTCCCAATATTCCTCCATTCATCTCGATCCTGTATTTTCTCTTTACATCCTCTTATTCCCATCCTTCTCAGATAATGTTCCACATCTTGCAGCCACCTCTTTCTCGGTCTTCCTCTCCTTCTTACTCCTATTATGTCATCATGTATTAATCGTTTTAGTATTCTTCCATCTTCCATTCTTTCAACGTGTCCTACCCATCTCAATCTCAATGACTTGATGTATCTTACAAGATCCTCACCTCTGAGTATATGATCAATTTCAGAACTTGAGCTGCTTCTCCATGATTTTCCAATACTGGTCCATATATTCATCTTATTATCTTTCTTTCGAATATACGTAAAGCATTTTCATCTTCCTTATTTAACACCCATGTTTCGGAAGAGTATGTTACCTGCGCCGGTTCGCTCACGGTAGAAAATGATAACTCAGGGATTTTTATATTGTTTATGTAATCTTATATATAAAAATTAATGTTTGTTTGTTTGTATATTTGTTTGTTTGTTCGTACTTTATGCGCGGCCATACCGTTGATCCGATTGTGATGGAGTTTTTTGCAAAATGTTCAGGAGATTCCCGGGATGAACACAGGCTATAAGAGAGTTGTGATACTCAACTCCTACACCCTTAAAAATCGCCCTTTGCAGTGGAAAACGTGAAAAAAGTAGCTCTTTGGACGCTTAAATGTCTTACGCTGCCTAAACCATAAGAAATACACAACATTAATGCACACAGAATTGAATACCTCAAAACGCTCTACAAAAAAGTCCTCGACAGCATATGTTTATCTCTTACGGATAACTCACAATAACCATTTTTGTCTTTCATTGATACCAAGAATCCCTTATCTCTTACGGATAACTCACAACAACCATTTTTGTCTTTCATTGATACCAAGAATCCCTTATCTCTTACGGATAACTCACAACAACCATTTTTGTCTTTCATTGATACCAAGAATCCCTTATCTCTTACGGATAACTCACAACAACCATTTTTGTCTTTCATTGATACCAAGAATCCCTTATCTCTTACGGATAACTCACAACAACCATTTTTGTCTTTCATTGATACCAAGAATCCCTTATCTCTTACGGATAACTCACAACAACCATTTTTGTCTTTCATTGATAACAAGAGTCTCGCGTCGTAGCCGAGTGGTTAAGGCAAGAAGTCTTGGCGCCGAACTACGGGACTTACGCTGGCTCGAGTCTCTACGAGGCAAGAAAGTTTTCTTATGGAATTTCGGCCAGTATGGGACCGGTGCACAGTGGGTCAGAAATGAAATATAGCTGGGGGCGGGGGGAAAGACTGTTTTGACTCACTCTCATCAATTTATCTTTTTTTTTCACTCTAATATAATTGTTATATGACTTCTCTGCAAAGGAGGGTACAATTCTAATGTTCATGACTATGTGACGTCATCATTCACACTTCTTGAGCCATAACATAAGGCTATAAGAGGTTTTCTTGCGAACTTATTTAATAATATCTAATTATGTCCTAATTTCTGAATTTTATGGTAAAAAAGTAATATATTTTTATCGTCCGTCCATGACATGAGAATTGAACGTTCCGGCAGGACGTCTGCCGCGTACGCTAGTTATAAATAAATTTAAACTTATTACTTCAGTTTATTGATTAATTTGCACTATTAATTTATAGAGAATTACAATCGTTTTATATCTCACTGATATTCGGAGTGGAGTTGATGAGTTTATTTAAGTCCACGTGTGTTTAATATCACTTAAAATTTTGAATTACTAATTTTGTTGGATTTTAAAATACTTAAGATTTTCTAAATTTACGAAAGGTCGCGGACGATCTTAATGTCACGATTTGAAGAGCTGCTTAGAATATATATGAGTGTGAGGGAGTTTTTATCACTCGTTCTCGCCTTTTAAGGGCTATGACTCCTCCCATAAAGTCATCTTCCCCACTCCAAATGCACATGTTATTCATTATAGGTTAGAGGGGTCAGGTATCATTTGTTTTATGTTCCTAAATGTTAGTAATAGACTCATGCACGTTTGTGCGCTTTCCAGTTATTATTAAATGTATTTTGAGTATATTAATTCCTGCTACATACCATGGGTCTAATCTAGTTTCCTTGTTCTACTTAACAGTTTTGATTTTATTAAACTGAGATTCGCAAAATATGCTTCAATTTCTGTTAACATCCTGTGGTTTAAGAGAGAAAATAAAGATGAAAAAACTATTATCTGGTGTTTAGTTCTTGTACGTTTAGTGCCTCTAATTCATATAATTCCAGGACATATTTTGTGATGAATGAATTAGTCCTAATCTGCTAAGAAAATAGAAAATATAATAAAGCGTTGTAAATTCTGAGAGTGCGTTAATATTATTTCTTTCTGTTTTAATTGAAGGAGAGAAAGCAGATGTATATGGACCTGTTTAAAGAGTAGCATCATTCCACATTATACAGATATTAAGAAATGTAATTAAAAATGCGAGACTTGTTGAGAATTTTATTATAATTTCCAAGTCTCAGATTCTTGGAAGTACATAATTAAGTTATAAATTATGAAATCACAATTTAATTTATACAATATTGTTGGGAAGCAAAATTAATATTTTCAGAAACGAGTTGTGGATTTTAATGAAGAAGAAAATGTATAAAATACAGATTATACTCCTTATACCTATTATTATAACACTGTACCGTACAAATCTTACTTGTATGGAATTAATTACTTGATACTTAATAAAGGATATCCACTTTACAGCAGTTCGCCCTTAATTCCTTCTTCCCACTGCCTTTCTTCCAGATCCCTCCTCATCATGGTACAGTAAAACTTGTTTAATGCGGAACGTGAATAATGTGGAAATCTGTCCAATGTGAACAAATTTATTGGTCCCGGCGAAATAATAGTAATTTCATTCTTCTTCTTCTTCTTCTTCTTCCTTCCAAGTATTAGGCCTAGGCCTATTACGATCCTATAGAAAATTTTCCCTCCAACGTTTCATAGGACGGCCCACTGATCTTAGTCCTCTTGGTATATAATTATAAACAGCTTTGAGGATCCGATTTGAACTCATTCTTTCTAGATGGTGTTTCCAATTTAGTTGGTACTGTTTAATATATTCCAAAATTGTCGTAGTCTTCAATTCTTCTAAGATATCGGTGTTCCTTTTCCGATACCATCTGGTGTAACCCGCTGTTCTGCACATGAATCTCATTTCACAAGCCGTCATTGTCTTTTTAGTGTCCATGCTTCACTACCATAGGTCAGCACTGGTCTAGCCAAAAGTTATATAAACGTAATCTGGTGTTTTCTTGTACAAGGGATGGTTTCATAACTTGATTAATACTTCCCAAACTTTTGTTATAACTAGTAATTTTTTCAGGGATATCCTTTTCATCCCAGATAGAGAGATAATATCCAAGATATTTAAATTGGTTAGATCTCTCTAAAATTGTATTCTGGAGACAGATTTTACTTTGTATGGGGTCATTCCCATGAAATGCTATAATTTTAGTTTTGTTAATTGATATTTCCATATTAAATTTGGCACCTATTTTTTTTCTAAATTATAAATTGATTGTTGCAAATCATTTTCGGAAAGTGCCAGAAGAGCTAAACCGTCTGCAAAAAGAATAGCATCGAGTTTGAGGTTCGTATTGATGGGTATATTTAATTTCATGTGTATTTATTTTGCATAAAACAGAATTTGATTAATGCGGAAACGTAAGGATATTTCTACACAATTCATAAAAAACATTTTATAATGCGGAAAGACAGAGACATGAATTAGTTTCTACTTCATTGAATTCTCGTTAGGCAAAAAAAATACAATAAGGAAAGATTCAAGCCGAAGTAGAGATTCTACCTGTACCTGACATTTTATTTCGGCCTTACTGCACACCCGTTATTCGAAACACAGATACCTGTCTTACAAATAACCATTGCACTTTAAAGTCTTAAATTAGTTTAGAGTTCTGAGACCGGTATTTCACAGTTAGCGTTCTGAATTTACGTAATAAAGATGGCTAAAACGTATGTATCATTGTCATTAAACGAAAAAATGAAAGTGATTGAAGGTAAATCTCCAAATTTCCGGACCGATGCTCCAAAGTCAAGCTCTAGCGTTGCTAAATCCCTAGGGAATAACGATTTCAAGGAATCTTCAGGTTGACTGGACAGTTTTAAAAGAGGGCACAATATAGTGTCGAATGAAATTTGCGGGAATCAAAGGATGTGAAGAAAGTGTAGTTAGTGAGCGGAAACCAAAACTGCATACTTTAATTTCAGGATACGCGCCCAAGGGACATTTTTAACGCTCACGAAACGGGACTTTTCGCGCAATACCGTCGAAGTCGCTCATAAACTTCACTTTTCAAAAGCAGCGGAATTACAATTAATCCAAGGTACGTAAAAAGACATATACGGTACTCTATAATCTAAGATTATTAATAAGTTTTATTTTTTATAATGCGGAGTTTTGTATAATGTGGAAAAAGATTGGTCTCATGCGATTCCGCTTTGAACAAGTTTTACTGTATCATTTATTCCCCCATACCATGTTCTTCTACTTCTCCCCTTCTTCCTTCTGCCTGGTATCATTCAATCTAACACCCGTTTAGGCGACTGTTCTTTCGACATCCGCTGTACGTGTCCATACCACTGTAGAGCTCTCTTTGTTATCCTATCGACAGTCTCTCGTGCGTCCATTTCTTGTTTAATAAATGTATTTCTAATAAGATGTAGCCTGGATATTCTCATACGTCTCCGTAATCCATCCATTTCTGTCGCCAAGACTTTTCTGTGTTCTTTTCATTTATTGTCCAGCTTTCTGACCCATATGCAAGTATACTTTCTATTATTGTTTGAATAAATTATTTTTTTGTTTTTCTGGTCAAATTCCTATTCCATAAAAGATCATTAAGTGATTTCCCTTGTACAATTTACTCTGTTAGTAATATATTTTCACAACTACCAGATAAGTCTATTATAGACCAAGATATTTAAATTCTTCCACACATTTCTTCTTCTTCGGCTTTCCCTCACTTACAGGTTTGCTGTCTTCAGTTTCCATTTATTTCTATCATTCCAATCTCCTCCTTTCAAATTCCTAACATCCATTATAGTTCTGACGTAGGTTTTCCATTTCCATCTTAAGACTGCTACGTTTATTTCTTCCAGGGGGTGACCATTGGTATATATTTTTTAGGCATATTTCATTTTCCATTATTTGTAGATGACCATACCATTTACGCGTTTTATTTTCAATCCTCTTAACAACAGACGTGGTAACATTCATTTCTCTCCAAAGGAATTCATTTTTTATTTTATCCTGTCTTGTTTTTTGGAGGCTTCTTCTAAGATAATCAAATTCTAATTTTATTCTTTTGTAATTCCGTCAAAGACCATGTTTCAGTTCCATATGACAAAATATTCTGTATTATACTCTTATAAATTTTCATTTTTAGTTTCCTTTGTAATATTTTTGTTCCAAATTATTCCATTTAATGTCTTAGTTGCATTTTTTACCATTGCAATTTTAGTTCGTGCATCTTTTTCGCAGGATCAACATATTTAATTACCATATTATTTATTTGTAGGTCTTCTGAATTTGCTCCGAATTAATACTAACGAAAAAAATTAGAATATATATATCTCTCTATCTCTCTATATATATCTCTCTCTATATATATATATATCTCTCTATATATATATATATATATATATATATCTCTATCTATCTCTCTCTCTATCAATCTCTCCCTCTATCTCTCTATCAATCTCTCCCTCTATCTATCTCTCTCTCTATCTATCTCTCTATCTCTCTCTCTCTCTCTCTCTCTCACTCTCTCTCTCTCTCACACCCACACACACACACACACAGACAAGACTTTATCTGTTCTCCCTTTGAAACTACTTTATATACGCCACAATCTTTCGGCAAATTATTTTAACTAGGAATCATACTTATTCAATTGTTTATCATTAAATGATATGGAGGAGATACCAGATTGAATAAACAGCTGAGTTTGGGATATCTTCGGAGACAAGAACTTCACACACCATTCATTCATTAAATTTAAACAAAGTAGATACAATATGTGCTGCGAAGGTTGCCAAATGGAATTCGTAGAACATTTGGGACTTAGTATTTCCCGATAAAAAAAAACGGAAAAACGAGAACTAAGACGAGAAAGTTATTCCTACCGGAGACCGAACCGGGGTGCACGGGGTCCGAAGAAACGACATAACCTTTGGACAAAAGTGATGGACAATCAGAATTTATTCATAGTTCTATTTGTTGTATTATTTAGAATCTAATATCCGTGGAATAAAATGGTTACTTGGCAAGTCTAAACAAAATCTAATAAAATGAAAATACAGTTCTGACGAGCAAGATTGAATGATGTTGCCATGGCTGCACAGCTGATGATAGTAGAGGCAATCCACATGCTTAACATGTAGCAGTTCCTCAACCTTATAATCAAATTCCTCAACAAGTTTCTCTTAACAAATACCTCAAGTGTTCTCGTAAGACGGATTGGATACTGTTTTAGATTTCATGACGGAAAAACATAAGATATACAAGATACTTGTGGGAGAATAACATTATCCATAATTTAATGAAAATAGTTTATACAGGGGTGATTGAAAAACATCAGCTCACGATAGGGATGTATGGAAAGCTTATGACCTTGCAGCCATGAAGTACGGGTTCGATAGAGCCAGTGACTGGTAAATTTCTGGACAAAACGCGGAAAATAAGAACAACACTCATTCATGAATAAATATATGTTATCAAAATGCAATACCATTAATTCTTAACAATTATATATACATTAATTAGTGTATAATGCTATTGTGTTATTATTTAATTGTAATATTATTGTGTTTTCTTTATGTAATTTCAATTTAAATGTTTTAGTGTAATTTTAATGTTTTTTTAGTGTATAATGCTATTGTGTTATTATTTAATTGTAATATTATTGTGTTTTCTTTATGTAATTGTAATTTTAATGTTTTTTTTTTTAGTGTATAATGCTATTGTGTTATTATTTAATTGTAATATTATTGTGTTTTTCTTTATGTAATTGTAATTTTAACGTTTTTTTAGTGTATAATGCTATTGTGTTATTATTTAATTGTAGTGTTATTATTTAATTGTAATATTATTGTGTTTTCTTTATGTAATTGTAATTTTAATGTTTTTTTAGTGTATAATGCTATTGTGTTATTATTTAATTGTAATATTATTGTGTTTTCTTTATGTAGGCCTAATTGTAATGTTATTGCTTTTTTGTTGTTTATTTTTCTTTACACTAGTACCAATTAAAACTTTATTGTAACGGACTGTCAACAGCACGTACGGCTTACTGCCCGTGCGACCCATATTTGTAAATAATATTGTAAATATCTTAATTTTTGTCTAATAAAGTCCTATTACTACTACTACTAGTTAAAGGAGAGAATCGCATTAGGGGGGTCTCTCAGTGAGACACCCTTATTAATACGCCAAGTAGACGATCACTTTGTGTCTTGGGAAATTTTATAATACATGTGAAGGCCATGATAATCCACTCGTGGCATCGCTGGGAACCTATGAAACAGCCAACAATAAACACAAGCGTCCAAAATGGATCCTGGACAACACTTGACCAGTGAAAGCTGATAGGGCACACACACACACACAGAAACACAATTATTCAATTACAATTACAACATTAGCATATAATGTACATTAATAAAATATATTAACACAACAAATTAAAAACTAATAACTAATCTTACTGCTACAGGTTCATCCCACCAGTTCCAGAGAAACTGACATCACCTGACAACTACAGATAGAACAGCAACAACTGAAGAATACAAAAAAAATTAAAAAATGCACGTTACCATAATTGTATGATTAATTGTAATAATCTGAAATGTACGCACATTATATTTAAATAAAGAGAAGCCTGGATGCCCTCCCAATATAGAGTCATCCGAAAGCCAAACTTGGCAAGATCCCGCGTGATCGACTATTCCGATTGAGGTTTTAAGCGGTTTCCCTCAATCCAAAGAGCAAATGCTGGAATAGAACCCCAAAAGGTCCGCTTCCGACTTCACTCTCTAATTAACTTCAAAATTAAATTCAAAATTTAAACCGGGGCTAATGTATTTTACAGGAACCCGGGGTTCTACCTATTAAGGAGGACCAAAAAGGATCGCTCACCGCCAACACTTAAGTGATGGCCGCAGAGCTTTCCATCTATCTATCTATCTTGGTGTGCTTGTGCGAAAAAGGGAAAAAGTAAAAAAAAATTAAAAAAGAAGAAAAGATACAGAAAGGGAGAAAAAGAAAGGAAAATAAATAAGAAAAGTATTCATTAATAAAAGAGAAAGAATGTAAGTAGGCCTATCTAGTGCCGTGAACCAAATCATTCCGTTTATCTTATTCTAATGTCGCTAATTAAACCGGCTCTTCCCATAACAAAGAGTGTACTTTTTTTTTACTTTTCTTTATCTAAAATATCCATCTACATTTTCTGGCATTCAATATTTACACAAATAATATAAGTCA
This sequence comes from Diploptera punctata, assembly GCA_030220185.1. Taxonomy (NCBI): domain Eukaryota; kingdom Metazoa; phylum Arthropoda; class Insecta; order Blattodea; family Blaberidae; genus Diploptera; species Diploptera punctata. Next base: position 110,593 of record JASPKZ010010074.1, read on the forward strand.
TCATATAGCCTATAACAGAAGTAACACTACTACTACTACTACTACTACTACTACTAATAATAATAATAATAATAATAATTATTATTATTATTATTATTATTATTAAAAATAAAACAAATATGCACGTACGACGAATGCAAGAAGAAAGATTACCCAGGAAAATATTGGAATGGTGTCCCCCTGGAAGAAGGAGGAGAGGAAGACCTCGAAACTCGTGGATGCAGGAAATAAGAACTGGAATGAGAGCAAGAGGACTGGAGGACATGGATTGGATGGAGAGAGACGAGTGGAGAAGAAAAATAAAACTTTAGGCACAGAAAGATGTGTAAATATTAAAATTCTGTATATAAATAAAAAATTGTTATTATTATTATTATTATTATTATTATTATTATTATTATATGGTTAAAATGCAGAGTTAAAAACGTGAGGCCCTATCTTAAACACCGACAATGAAATAAGATGAATATCTGGTAAGAATTGTAATTAATGTTTTATTTTGAGGTTCTTTTAATCAAGATTTTTGAGTCTGTACAATCTTACTTCAATTTAATGTTTTTTTTTTTTTTAACTGACCCTTCTGTTGAATTTTCTATGTCCGATATGTATTCTTCTATTCTGTTGGAATACTCTACTGCTGTTTTTAGACCCTTTTCTAACAATTTTGACTCTTCTAGGTTATAGGTTGCTTTTGAAAAATGTTTGACATGATTTTTCGTGGAATCTGATTCGACTTCATTTCTGGATTTTTCCTGGTGTTTGATTACAGTTGGTATATTCTTTCTTTTCTTTCCTTCGGTTTATTTAACAAATTCTTTATTTTTTTGTTTTGCTTCTTAATTTTCTTTTTCATGGTTGAGATAGGTGAAATAATTATTTTCTAGGTTTTCCCAAAAATGTTATCTAGTATTTTAGATAGTTTGATATGCAACAAATATATTTCAATATCCAGATTGTTGATTATTTCGTAGTGTTTGTTCTTTTTGAGTTTGAGTAATTTGTTTTCTAGATTTTTTGTTACATTAAATAGAGGTAAGATAGCACAGAATCAAGAAACTTGATCTGGTAAGAAGTTTGTCAATCAATTTTTGTTCTACTGCGAAAATTAAAATTAGTATTTTAAGTAGGGAGATTTGAGGAAACAACTGACTTAATGGAAGTACCTTTCAGTGAAGTGGAAAAAGGAATTAAAAGTTAAGAACCATTAATATTACTCGACTTTTAGAGACTTAAAAATGTTGCAAATTTCTTTGTCTTATGAGACCAAGTCATACAGATTTCTAACCATAATTCATGGAAAGGAAAATAACTCCCTAAGTAAAAATTATTAAAATAAAAACTTTTTAAAATATATATTTTTAGTTATATTACTTTACTTATATTTACCAATATCTTCTAATTGACATGTTCAAAGTCTACAGAATGTTTTAATTCTGTGCATGCTAGAGACGTATTACCAGTTTATAAATGTTAACATTTGTATTTCGGATTTCGAAACACATCCAGTAACAAACATTAATAAAATTGCTGATTTATTATCCAACTGAACGAGATACCTACATGTTTACAATTTCTGCGTAAACTGATACAATTTACACGTAATATTTTGTTGGATAATTAACGTCAGTTCAAAGGTCAAAAGTAAAACCCCAGTTTTATTAAACAATATTTTCAAACACGCTCTCTCTCTGAAATAGTATACCAAAACATTACAGAAGGCATCGGCGTCATGTACATGACATTGAAAAATCAACATGATTTTTTTACTCATGGATACCAATAGATGTACTTAATGCAGTTTTTTTATCGTATTTTCAAATATGTATTGGAAATGTCTCCATCACCCACAGTTTTTTATTTCAATTTCTTCTTCTTCTTCTTCTTCTTCCTTCCAAGTATTAGGCCAAGGCCTGTTACGATCCTATAGAAAATTCCTGGGAAATTCTCGTATAGGCCTAAGACTTGAACGCATAAGAATAGTCCCTTCGATTGGTTGCTGGCCAAAGGAAGGCAAGACCAGTGATGGGGCTGCCATCTTATAGCCTCTGGTCAGGCTTTTCTGGAGAAGAAAAGAAAATAAAGGAAAGAAGAAATGGAAGAAAGGAAAGACTCCCTAGCCCTCGGATGTCCTAATAGCGTCGGGGTCGAAAAAACAAGAGTTAACCAAGAGAGGTCAGATAGTAAATTAAAAGAGTGCAAAACACAAGTAAGTGGAAGAAATGTTTTGCTCAGCTTGGGCACCTTGTGGTCGCCATCTACATATCCCCTAGATGAGGACCCCTGAGGGTTTATAATTAATGGATTTAAATAATTATTATGTTAATAAACGTTTTTTCATCCATTTATTATCCTGGCGCAGTGAGTGATGAGCACGTGGAAAAATTTCATCAGGAGATTTCAGCTATGGAAAAGAGATATCAAGGCAAATGGAATCCTAATATGCTGGCCGATTATTTTTGGACCTTCAAGAGGGATGCTCCACAGGCGAAATATAGCAGAAAATCGTCATTTCTTACTTTCTAGGTGAGTCCGAATGTTCGAATATTGTGTAGTTACGAATGTAGAAAATATTAAAGTGTTTGAAATTATAAATCCCTGCCTCTCGGAAACCTTGCGTGATGGAGAAAAATCGACAAACACAAATCAGGACAAACACTACTATCAGAACCACATATTTTTCTTTCTGACACAAAAAAAAAGTTTATTTTTTGTTGCTCAGTGTCATAGGTGATTTGGATGGGGATATCTTCCATATTGCCGGCGAAAATTTCGCTAAACAGTCACTGGTGATTTACCAGGCTCGGCTTATGACCATACACATTGGGCCTTTTCCTGTGGTGTCATCATTGTCGTTTAAATCACAATCTGATTCAAATATAAACAAAACTTTGAGAGATGTAGAATAGGTTGCAAAAAACCGCATGTATCTATCTCAAATAGTTTACGAGTTAGAATACATTGTTTTGGTAGCAGGACTTTGTGGACAACCTGTACTATGTATTCAAATCCATTACCACAATATTCACTATGCACTGTACATGAAGTCATTTGATGTCACGTTTGTATAAGGTACTTACTCGATTTTACCTTTCTAACGTCATTAATATTTACTAGTGTGTGCTTGAAGCTGGTGATATTGCAGTGTAAATCCAACTGTTGTTAAACATGTAACTTGCATAGAAATTACTCTGAGAGGTCGTATATCTTTATGACAAGCAACGTCTCTGTACCATTCAAGTTGAGCCATTGTTAGGCTGTCAGTGACGTCTGTGGCTGACGAATGTCATTAATTTGTAAACGATGCAAATGTTTTACCCTATTTGTTCCTGAATAACTTCTCTATATATGTCGCTAATACCCTACTAGCTTTATGTTACAGATAAACAAGACAGACATCTTCGTATTGTATTGTATTGTAAGTCTATGTTTTCTCTTTACAGAGATTTAGGCGCTTCTCTACCTACAGGGAAGAATTTGAGCCGTAGTAATTTAGTTACACTTATTTCGTATAGATGTCATTTTGAGTGGTCCGTGGTCAGTGTTCCGCCTCATACTGACATTTAGGAAACCAAGGTAGTACTAGGACGGGAAAATTCAGTAAATTTTGTTTAGAGGTCTTTTCATTCAGGCTTAAGGATTTTTTACGAGCCTGAAAATCTTCAGAGTCGGGACCCACGGCTTAAAGTCCCTCCCGGAGAACTTGCTCCTTGGATTTCTCCGTCCTAAAAAATCCCTGGACCCTGAACCCCCGACCCTCGGGACCAGAGACAAGGAGCATAACCACTAGTCCACCGCGGCCGATTAGAGACATATAGTATATTAAATTTCAATAACTAATGGAACTAATGGAGGAATATAAAAAATGGAGACTGAATATAAATTTACAGAAAACAGAATATAGGCCTATGTGTTTGGGAAAGGATGTGGATGACCTCATACTCGAAACAGGGAAAATAAAAAAATGTGAATTTTTTAAAAATATCTTGGGTCAATAATTACAAGTTTAGGTAGGCCTACCTGTGAGAGAGATGTACAGACTAAAAATTGCAATGGCAAAAAATGCAACTGAAACATTACATGGAATAATTTGGAACAAAAATATCACAAAGGAAACTAAAATTAAAACTTGTAAGAGCATAATACAGAATATTTTGTCATATGGCAGTGAAACATGGTCTTTAACGGAAGTACAAAAAAATAAAATTAGAACAGTTGAATTTGATTATTTTAGAAGAAGCCTCCAAAAAACAAGACAGGATAAAATAAGAAATGAAGTCCTTTGGAGAGAAATGAATGTCACCACATCGATTGTTAAGAGGATTGAAAATCAAACGCTTAAATGTATGGCCATGTACAAAGAATAGAAAATGAAAGATGGCCAAAAATATATACCAATGATCACCCCTGGAAGAAATAAACGTGGCAGACCAAGATGGAAATGGAAAACCCTACGTCAGAACTACAATGGATGATAGGAATTTGGAAGAGGGAGATTGGAATGATAGAGATAAATGGAAACTGAAGACGGCAAAACCTATAAATGGAAGAAAGCTGAAGAAGAAGATGAAATTTCAAGAAACCAAAAACAAAGAACAATAATCTTATAAAGTTATAAGTAATGTCACAAGTTATTTCTAAATCGGAGGATATGGAAATCAAGAGTGGCATTTGTTAGGACTATTTAATTAATAAAATTAAGCTGTTTGCTCACAAATCATTATTTAAATATAGTTATTTAAAAATATGTATATATTTAATGTAAACGCCGATGTTAGAAAACAAATCAGAAACGAATGGTTATGTTTCAATTGATATTCACTGCAACTTGATCATATTATTTACTGCCAAGTAGGATAACAGTATTGTAAGAATGCACCCTCCATCCATAGTAATTCTGCCCGAAGGCAGGTCCTTCACTGCAATCATAGCATTTTCATGCTATGCTTGCAGCTTTATTAGGGAATTGTATGTGTGGTAGCTTCCCGTTGGCTTTACACACCGATGAAGGATGATGATGATAATTATGATAAGGATGATGATGATGCATATATGATTTCAGGGACCGTTTGGGCCTTAAAGTTTTCTTGACAATAGTCTTACAGGTAAGGAAAAACCCCGATGAAAACTTCACCCAGAAAAACTGCCCCGACCGGGGATCGAATTCGGGCCCGCTGCGTGACAAAGCAGCACGCTACCTCGAGACCACAGCGGAGGACGACTGCACCCTAATGGAGAAAAAATAAAATACATCAAGCTGTATATTATAACCGTCCCGTAGACTGCGATGGGCAGGACATGTTGCGCGTATGGGGAATGAAAGACGTGCATGGAAACTTCTTGTAGGAAAGCCAGAAGGAAAACTCCCAGTTGGTAGACCAAGAATGAGGTGGGAGAACAACATTAACTATGATTTGAGGGAAGTAGATTATACAGGGAATGATTGGAAAGCATTAGCTCAGGATAGGGATGTTTGGAGAGCTTATGTCCGTGCGGCCATGAACCTACGGGTTCGATAGTGCCAGTGAGTAAGTAAGTAAGTATGTATATTATAACCAACATTATAGGTTATTAATTTATTTTTTTAGTAAAATCATTTAAAAACACAATTATCAAATGTGTAGTTCGAAATAATCTGTTCATCATTTGCTATATTCAATGTACAATGTATTTGTTGAAGAGCCAGTCATTACAAAATAATGTTCTGACCTGGTTAGAATATTAAAAAGGAGCATTCTTTATCACAAAAGCAGGAGATGGTTAAGAGAATTCGATAAAGAATAAGTGAAACACGACTGTCATTGGTTGTAAAACAAAATTAATTGAAACATGATTGGTCATTAACTCCCATTTGGGGCATGAGTTAAATAATCTAATAAAATCTGCAGTTTCGGAAAATGCATTGTTCAAGATGCCATGAGCAGATTTTTAGCCGCTTGCGGGTCGAAGTCAATACCATCGCGGAGTAAAGTATATCTGATCGCAATGTAGGCTTATATATGAGAAGAAAATGGAATAGAAGAACACATTGTTATATAAACTTAAAAGGTTCTCTATTACACTCGAGAATTGCATTAAAAATACATTAATCAAGCTGCCATGAGAAAGACTTTACATTAATCCGAAATATTTACAAATACAGTACGATCAGACATGCTTTACTCCGATAACTTTATAAGTTATATATAATAATAATAATAATAATAATAATAATAATAATAATAATAATAATAATAATAATAGATTTTTTACCTGGCAGAGTTAAGGCCTTAAGGCCTTGTCTGCCACTCAACCAGGTTTTAAAAAATACAAAAAAATAGTCTTACATCTAAATTACAATAAACATAAACAATTACGTGTTATAAATACAATACAATTAATATTTATAATGTATTTTGATTTACTCTATATTTAACGAATTTAATGTATAATACGTACAAGATATATAAAAAACGAGAAAAAAATATGAATGGTATTATAGTATAAATTTAAATAAATAGAAAAAAATTAATTATTAGAAACAGGTAACTGTATAAGCGTGACTTAAAAGTGCCAAGTATACGGCAACCCCTGATATCGTGAGGAAGGAAATTCCAGGAGCGGGCAGAGGCTACTGTGAAGGAAAAATAATAAGAGCAAGTGCTATGAAAAGGGATTGTTTGTTAGCAGACTGTTATATTGTGATCTAGTGTCAATATTGTGGTAAGAGGATAACTTCTCAAATCTGGACGCCAGGTAAGTAGGAGTATAGGAATTCAGGAGCTTGAAAAGTAGAAAGAGACTGCAATTTACGTCTGTCAGTAAGACGGAGAAGAGACGCTATTGAAGTGTTCGGAAATATGGTCATAACGGTGGATATTGAAAATGAATCGAACGCAAGCATTATGAACACGCTGCAGTGTCTGCGACAAGTCATAGTTTAGATCATTATATATATATATATATATATAATGCCACAATAATCAAAGTGTGGCAACACAAGATTCTGTACAAGGATTTGTTTTAACGAAACTGGGAGAAAATTCTTTAAACGTCTAAGATAATATAAGATGGAGAAAGTATTTTTACATATGTGTTTCACTTGTGTTTGCAAGGTTAAATTTGCGTCTAGATGTAGTCCAAGATCTATTACTGAAGAAGAATAAGGGATAATTATATTATTTATAAGTTTTTCTGTACGTGTGTGTCACTGAACTACTCCTAAACGACTTGTTAGATTTTGATTAAATTGTGTGTGTGTGTGTTTGTGTTTGTGTGTTTGTGTGCGTGCGTGTGTGTGTGTGCGTGCGTGCGCGTGCGTGCGTGCGTGCGCGTGTGCGTGTGCGTGCGTGCGTGCGTGTGTGTGTGTGTGTGTGTGTGTGTGTGTGTGTGTGTGTGTGTGTGTGTGTGTGTGTGTGTGTGTGTGTGTGTGTGTGTGTGTGTGTGTGTGTGTGTGTGTGAGTGAGTGATTGGGTCCTTCGATGGTTTAGATTCACAATTGGACCGTCTTAAATCATTAGGTTACCGAGTTCATCTGAAATAAAAATATAAAAATCGCTATAGCGGTCACATTTTTTAATGTTTCACAACGAAACTCAGTATGTCCTATTAAAATAAACCGAGGTAGGTATTGCCAAAAATTGAATTAAATTCGACAATTACAAGTGGAGGTTTACTTGAAATCCGAAATTAAAAACTGCCCGAAAGACTGGACCGATTTTGACGAAATAATTTGTGTGTGAGTGGGTCCCTGGATGGGTTAGAATCACAATTGGACTCGGTAGGTGGCGCTGCGATCGGGTTATAGGACTCTTTTATGTCAGATGTGTAGTCATCTGCATTAACGACATAATGAACCCGACAACAATGTGATGCCACCATGCACGCTTCTTGAGCCACAACAGATGACAGTGAGGAGTTTTCTTGCGAACATATTTAATAATATCTAATTATGTTTTAATTAGTGCATTTTATGAGAAAATGTAGTATATCACACAATAACGAAACGAAAAGATTGAAATCTCACAACTCAGTGTTAAATATCACTAAGTATAGGTTTATCGACAATTCGAAATCGAGAAAAAAAATTCTGAACCCGATAATAGCACGAAAGCAAACGTTCGGGCATACCTTTTACGGATAACTCATAATAAGGATTTAGGTCTTACAGCTCCTTTATTCCAAGAAGTTTGGGATAAGTAGGTGAACATATCCCGCGCGACAACAATGTGACGTCATCATGCACGCTTCTTGAACCACAACAAATGGCTGTGAGAGGTTTTCTTGCGAACTGATTAATAATATCTTATTATGTCTTATTTAGTAAACTTTTATTGTAAAAAAGGAACTTTCATTTTTTCGTCCGACAGTGATACGAGAACTGAACGTTCGGGTAGGACAATTTCTGCCGCGTACGCTAGTATATCGTATGGAATGATAATTAACACCTATGGAATTTGACTGCCGAGGAGTCTTAAGTGGTTCCAGTAAGCAGCACCCTGGGCGATGCGAAGTCATCGCTAGCACTCAGTCAGTCAGTCGGCACGCATGGAGGTCGAAGTATCTTACAGTAAAGCATATCTGATTGCAATATATAAATGCGAAATCAGAACATTCAAAAATCTACACATAAGGATTTTATTAAACTAAAAGTAAGATACATATAATGTTATTTACAAATATGGATCGCACGGGCAGTAAGACGTATGTGCTGTTCACAGTCCGTTACAATAAGTTGTTTAAAAACAGAAAAAAAGAAAACACAATAATATTACAATTAGATATCAATACAATTACATTATACATTAACTTAGTTATGTAGGATTATTAAGAATTAATGGCATTGCAATTTTCTAACATATTTATTTATTCCTGAATAAGTGTTGTTCTTATTTTCCGCGTTTTGTCCAGAAATCTACCCAGGTTTATCCAATTTTCTGGATTTACCAGTAACTCGTAGCATGCCAATCTTCCACGATTTGAATTTAGAAATCTTCCCGGTAATAACTTATGCCTCCAATATTCTAAATCGTTACATTTTCCTGATATATGTATCTCGTCTTCAAAGCTCCCGCACATTGGACATATTCGCTTATCGTGATCGTCGCTATTTTTTTTAAATTTCCATGCCCCTAACCTGAACCAAGCAAGGCCTGATCTCTCTTTAAATCCTAGGTTGAGTATAGGCTATATGATTATTTTCCCCAAACTTGTTTTAGGTCTCTTTGTAAAAATAATGATCGTCTTCCCGCACATTCGGCCAAAATATTTTGTCGGTTTATATCTAAGTACCTCCTCAAAAATCTAACTCCATGACGCATCCTTGGCCTACCAGCTATCTGCTGGCCTCACATCCACATGTGTTAATCGCAGGTATAGAAGACCATCCAGTCAGTTTAGGGTGACATGTAGACAGTATGTCGGGTCTTCCATCCATTACAGCTGCTTTTCTGAACCTGGAGCCGCTATTTATTGTAGCTACCCAAATGCTTCACCGTGCTGGGAGGGCAGAGGTCCTATACTGATCGAAATTTCATGAACAAATTTATTTCCCCACGGAGACTGGAACCAGCGCAAGTCCCGTAGCTCTGTGCCAAGAATTTTGCCTTAACCACTCTGCTACGGCGCGGGACTAGATTGGTGCCGCTATATATCTTAGGAGATCCTGTATAGTAGAGGGTTAAAGCTCACACTTTTCTAGACATTAAGCACTTTATTTCAACCCTGCATGACGGTCGTCTTTACCCAGAACAAATGCCTGGTACGTATTTCGGTTAGAGGCTAAGTTGACCTCAGGGCCGTGGTGCAGCCAAGAAAGTTTAAAAACTCCGGACTCAAACCCTCAACCTTCCGGTTTGTAGCGTATTGTCTTAACCAACTTCGCTACGACGTACTGTCAGAAAAATAGGTAATCGTCATCATCCTCTTATCGTGTCCTCCTTTCGGAAGGTCAATTCCAAATATGCCTCCAATCATCTCTACCTCCCCAGGCTTTCCATCTTTTTAGTTCTTCCCAATCGTATCCTCCATCTTGTAAACATATCTTGACTTGATTAATCCATCTTTCTAATCGTCTACCTCATGGTCGTTTTCCTAGTATCCTGAGATTTAACAGTCTCTGTGGTAGTCTTTCCTTTTCCATTCTTTTTAAATGTTTCCAAACTAGTTTAGTCTATTTTTTCTATATCTGTTAATTTTTCTACACTTAATGCCTCACTGATTTTGTCGTTCCTTATTCAATCTCTCCTTGTTTCGTATACCATTCCAAGTAAGAATTTCATTTCTGTAGCTTGCATTCTGTTCAATTCTTTCTTTGTATATGTCCAATTCTCAGATACATATGTTAGAATTGGGTTTTAAATTAGTTTCATATATTGCCATTTTACTCTTGATCGTGATTCCAGATTAATTTTTTTAGTTAAATTATAAACTTTTTAAACTTTCCTCTATTCTGTGACTGATTTCAGGCTGTATTTTTCCATTTGCATTTATCACTGTTCCTAAATATATAATTTTTTTTTCCACTTTTGTAAATGTATGCCTGATAACTTAACATTCCAATCATTATTCTGGTTTCTACATATTTTCATTTTCCAAATTAGTGCTTCTCTGTGACTCCAAAGCAGCTATACAGGCAATTTACTGGCCAAAAAGTTTTGACTGCAAAGAATGTCATGACATTATTACTGACATGCAAAATTGTGGTAAAGAAATCCTCCAATGGCTACCCTCCCACTGTGAGATTGCCGGAAATGAAACAGCCGATCCCCTCGCCAAAAAAGGATCTCGCATTGAACAAATGCCTATATCTAAACCAACACCTTTCTCCTCGGCGAAACGACACATAAAGTTAAAATTCAAAATTATGAACGATAATAGACTTCAAACAGTGGCCAGAAACAAAAAATGGGAATGCCTAATAAAACATACTGATATACCGAACATACCAAAAAAACAGAAGTAGCACATTTTAGGATGACTGCCTGGCAAAACACCTTCACAAAATCAATGTTCTGCCTTCACCGAAATGCATTTTATGCAATCACCCTGATGAAGAAATGGACGAAAGGTATCTGAACAACTGTATCGCTGTCAAACATGAAGATTGTAAGACCTCAAAGTACTGGAGAGCAAGACTGCTAATGACTTCAGTGTTAGATGCAGCATATTAGACAACAACAACACATATTTTCATGAATGCTGTTTTCTCGATATTTATCTTCAAACTATATTCTTCTGCAACTTTTTTCCAACGTTCAAGTCTTTAGTCTTAATTGTGCGATATGATAATTAATGATTGAACAATCATCAGCAGCAGCATCCAGTATTAAACCTTAAGGTATGCTCCGATCTCATGCTAGAATTGCTCTCTCCATATTTTACTGGGTCTTCCTACATTTCTTCGTCCTAGTGGTTCATAATGAAGAATCTGTTTCCGAATTCTATTTTTATCCTATCTATTTATGTGGCCCATCCATTCTTCTCTGTATTGTGCAATTATATCTAACAGTTTGAATATATTTAGTTTACTTCCTGTATCTTCATTTCGTGTAATTATATAGCCAACCACACTCCTCAGAAACCTCATTTCTGACGTTTCTATTCTTCGTTTCTGGTTTTTGATTAAGACCCGGTGTTCCGATCCATATAGTAATGTTGGAACCGCCATTGTTTTATAAAATTTTAAAAGTATATCTTTTCTAGTTCCTATGAGACTTCGTTTTATGGTGCCAGACATGTATTTAAATTTGTGTTTATATTGTTTACAATGTCTTCACTTTTTCTATATGACACACTGTATCTCAGGTAATTAAAATTCCTCATCTGTTCTATTATTTATTCTCTAATTGGATTTTTACACTTAGTGGCTCATACCCTCGAAAAGCTAAAACTTTTGTTTTTAGAGTAGATATTATGCATTACAGGGACTCTTGTCGTCCCAACTCCTTTCAAAAAACGCTAAACTGAAAATATATAAATCAGTTATTCTCCCAGTTACGTTATGTTGATGCGAAACATAGACTCTTACTTTAAGGCAGGGAAGAAGATTACGAGTATTTGAAAATAAAGTAAATGTTTGGTTTAAAAAGAGATAGACAGGTGAATGGAATGAGCTACGTGATATGAACAGTTAAGTCTAGTGGACTGCGATGGGCAGGACATGTGGCACGTATGGGGGATGAAAGAAGTATATAGAAGCTTCTTATAGGAAAACCAGAGGGAAAACGTCCAGTTGGTAGACCAAAATTGAGGTGGGAGAATAGCATTATCCATGATTTGAAGGACGTAGATTGTACAGGGGATGATTGGAAAACATTAGCTCAGGAGAGGGATGTATAGAGAGCTTATATCTGCGCGGCCATGAACTTACGGGTTCGATAGAGCCAGTGAGTTAGTTATGATTGAAAAATACAAATATCTATTTACACTGTATGCCGTAGTAATAATCTCTAAGTTGAAGCAGAAGATTTGTGTTTGATATTCCTTGAATAATGTGATGTTTTAGAGGTAGTGGATAGGGAAGTTTATACTTGACGGATATCAGGACGTGAACCACATACACAGCATCACTTTCAATCTTGTTTGCTTCACATGTTAGCTTAAGTCTCGGATTTTTTCCTCCTCCCGAACCGACTCTATAAATTGGAGCGTCCATCTTTTCCCTGGACGGCAGTGGTCGAGCTGAGAAACAGGCCCATAAATCAAACCGAAGATGTTTTTCCAGACTTTTCTCTTACTAAGAAATCACATTTACTTTTTTATATCATTTCCGCATTTTAGGAAATTAACACATATAAGAAACGATTATTTATGTCAGTGCTAAGTCCAGTGAAATCAATTTCAATGTTTTATCTTGTAAAAAACAGTATTAATCAGTAAATTTAGTTTCAAGCCTATACAAGCACGATATAATTACGACACAACATCGAACAGGCAATTAGATGATACCTGAATTTTGGAAAAGGATATTATGTACTATACAGAATGTTACCAAAACGAGTGCAGATTTTTTATATGGTGGTAGGGAACATTCATATTTTAAGTAAAATTATAACATACTTAAATTAATAACCAATTTTAAATTCATGATATTTTTTAAATTTTAATATAAGTATTTTAACACAATGAACCTTTGGTCGGAAATGCATTGTTGTTGGTCTACGGAATAAAACAGCATTTAAGATTGTTGAACACATTGTTGTTTAGTTGTTAATTCTAAGAAGAAATGTAAGGTATTACATGTTATTTTACAGTAATTGTTGGAAATGGCGACCATTGCATTGACCTGGACGCACAGCTCCGAGCGTCTCACCTCGGACTGATGAACTCTAAGAAGCATACGTATCTGGATGCTCCCTGATTTCTGCAGCCGCTGCCACGATCCTTCTACAAGCTCTGGAGCAGTGCACCCAATATATATATATATATATATATATATATATACATATGGTATGATAAGAAAAATAAATGCCTGGACGGGATTCGAACCCGGATCTCTGAGTCTGTACCTCAGCGTGATATCCATTACACTACCAGGCGAATCCAATTCAAACACTTATTTTTCTTATATATGTATAATACTCTCCATTATTACTAGATGTCGCGAGAACTCGGTCTTCACCGCCATCTAGCAGCTGACTATAACAAGTAAGCAAATTAAAGAGAATATTTTTACCTTATAGCAGTGACGCTTAATATATGTTATAATTAATGGAGAGTATAATACATATATATATATATATATATATATATATATATACATATATAAGAAAAATAAGTGTTTGAATTGGATTCGCCTGGTAGTGTAATGGATATCACGCTGAGGTACAGACTCAGAGATCCGGGTTCGATTCCCGTCCAGGCATTTATTTTTCTTATCATTCCATATTAAGCTTGCATTGCTCGATGTTAAACATTTAATTATAACATATATAAAGCGTCACTGCTATAAGGTAAAAATATTCTCTTTAATTTGCTTACTTGTTATAGTCGGCTGCTAGATGGCGGTGAAGACCGAGTTCTCGCGACATCTAGTAATAATGGAGAGTATTATACATATATAAGAAAAATAAGTGTTTGAATTGGATTCGCCTGGTAGTGTAATGGATATCACGCTGAGGTACAGACTCAGAGATCCGGGTTCGAATCCCGTCCAGGCATTTATTTTTCTTATCATTCCATATTAAGCTTGCATTGCTCAATGTTAAACATTAATTATAACATATATATATATATATATATATATAATGTTTGTTTTTATATGTAGGCTACATACGATAAAATTACAATTGCGAAATATTTAAATGAGCAAATGTTGTAGTTTGGAGAGAGTTCACCTCTTTATACTGCATTCCATTAAATCCTGGTTTTTAACTATAATAGATCTATATTCCGCAATAGGCCTGTATTGTTTCTCACACACTTAGGAATTCTGGGACATCTGCTCTCCATACATTCCTACCCTGAAATAATGTTTTCCAATCATCCCCTGTATAATTTACCTTCTCTAAAATAATTGATAATATTAATCTCCCACCTCATTCTTGGCCTGCCTATTGGGCGATTTCCCTCTGGTTTTGCTACAAGGAGTTGCCATATCCCACTTCCATTCTCCATTCGTTTCAAAACTCGACTTCATTATTATCCAGTGTAAGATATATATATTAATTGGTGTTTCCCGTATAATGTATAATATTTATATTATTATTATTATTATTATTATTATTATTATTATTATTATCGTATCATTATTGTTATTACCCTATAAAATGTTGTTTGTACATGACATTTACATTGCTACATTTATTGTATCTTTAACTGTTTATAATTAATATAGTGTATATCTATATTTGTCGAATATTTATTTGAATTTTGCTGGTTGAGTGGAAGTGAGGGCCTTATGGCCTTAACTCTGCCAGAATAAATAAAGTATTATTATTATTATTATTATTATTATTATTATTTTATTATTATTATTATTATTATTATTATTATTATTATATTATTATTATCTCGTGTCATCGAAGTCTACGGGAATTAACTGTTCTTAGTGATCCCACAACAGACCCGGAGGCCCTTGGGGTAGTAGGAGGTTAGGGCTCCCACTTTTTCTAGACAATCGGCACTTTATGTCAGCGGGTTGTCAGCCCTGCGTGACGGCCGCCTTTACCCCAGAACAAGCGTCTGGTACTCATTTACGTTAGAGGCTGAGTCGACCCCAGGGCCATAGTGCCGCCAGAGGGTTTGGGTCAGTTTAAAAATCCTGACCCCAACGGGACTTGAACCCTCGACCCTCTGGCTTGTAGCTCAGTGCCTTAACCACTACGCTACGGCGTAACTGTTCTTATTACATCTGATTTCCCAATAACATCATGCAGCTTACTGTTAAGTACACTTCTCCATTTACCTGTCTGTTTGTCTTTCTTTGATTAAATTGTTTTCCTAAAAATAGGAAATACAAAAATACAAAATGTAGAAATTAGAGACAAAATAAATGTCAAATTCAAGACATATCCACATTTATTATAGAAAGACGAAAATATTTGAAAGGCCATATAGAAATTTTGAATGGAATACAAAAAGAGGTAAAGAAGATGGACCAATGGACGGGAGAAGAGCAAGAGGAAGACTAGTCAAGAGGTGGATACACAGTGGCTGCACATCGAATACGTCTTCCTGCGAGGAATGACTTGGGAAATAAACAGGATGAAAATCCTATAACAAAATAATGATAAGAAGAATAGAATATAAAGATGTACAGCAGTGTATTATGGAATGCAATTCCAAAATTTAGACTATGTTTAATTTCTTTCTGCACGTTATTCGTGTTTGTATTAGTCCACAGAGTAATTTAAATAATATTAAATACCAGTGGTTGAGATGCTTGTCTATTTAAAACAAACAGCAAAGAACCTTGTCTTATTTCAAAGGATGACGTAAGCAACAAATCATTAAGAGTATCTCTTACAGATTCTAACTGTTGAAATCGTCTTACAAGTTGAAAATGTTTTATGGATGTTTTCCAAACATTGAGAGACACTAAAGAAACTTTGAGAAGTGTACTTCTTTGATACACAGGAAGGAAACTTCATAGAAGTCCTGTATGTAAACAGTAAGTTCTTAACAGTGAACAAAGCTTTGCCTTTTCTCATCTTGTGGAATTTATTAGCTCCTCCCCCCCGCTCCTTGCATTTTCTCATCATAAGAGATAGAAGACTTTTATGAGGTACAACTCAACTTCCTACAATGTTACGTTGACTTTCTTGTAAAAACAGGTTTACACATTATTGAAGATCGTTTAAATATGTCTTATTAAATACAAATTGAAATGTTCAGTTACTGTTATTACCCAAGTCGTAACCAAACAATGAATCGCGAGCATTTCTGAATCTGTTTACAGTTACTATTTGAACAGGTTGGCGATTTTTTTGTGTCCAATACCACACTGAACTGTCGGAATTGTCGAAAATCATGAAAATCCGGAAAAATGCACAACATTTTTTCGAAAAATTACTTAAAAGCGAGGTTTTTAAGTTATATATATATATATATATATATATAAATATGTCCACGCTGTGGTCTCGAGGTAGCGCGCTGCCTTGTCATGCAGCGGGCCCGGGTTCGATCCCCGGTCGGGACAGCTTCCTGGGTGAGGTTTTTTTGGGGTTTTTCCTCACCTGTAAGACAAATGTCAGGAAGCTTTAGGGTCCAACGGTCCCCGAAAATCATCCGGCCAACATTATCATCACCATTCTTCACCGGTGTGGAAAGCAACGGGAAGCTACCACACCTATAATCCCCTAGTAAGCTGCAAAGCATAGCATGAAAATGCTGTGATTGCAGTGAAAGACCTGCTCTCGGGCAGAATTACTATGGATGGATGGATATATATATATATATATATATAAGCCTAATCATTTTCCATTTCTTAGGTTGGGC